>CAUYRH010168287.1:0-16348 GCA_963574655.1 Perodicticus potto
TTCATAATGTGATGGTTTCAAAGCTTCTTGGGATCCTAGAACTTTTGCATAGAGCTCACAAAGTTTCTTCATCCTTTCTTCTTTGGTAAGACGTGCCAGCTTGCTGGCTTTGTGGGCAAGGATAAATCCCATTATTGCAGCGTAGCTGCCATCAGGTTTGGTATCATCCAATGTGTAGGAAACTGGAGCTTCCTCCCCTTCAATAATCATGGTTCCACAGAAAGCCTTTTTCCTCCAGAAAGGCTCATTGTAGTAAACTATACATTTGATAACAGAACCCAGAGGCTCACGAGTGATCAGCTGGTTCCTCTTCCTTGGCAGAGGGGGATTGAAATGAATCTTCATTCCCAGAGTAGGAGGAACAGCGCAAATCACATATTTAGCCTCATACGTCTCATGGTTTGGGGCCTTCTCAAGGACATTTTCTCCTGTCTGGTCAATGCAGGTCACAGGCCTCTCCAGCTTCACTCTGTCCCCAAGAAGGTCCATTATCCACTCGCTCGCTTGACCAGATTCACCCACAAATTTCCTCTCCTCTCTGGTCACCTTCCCTGCTGTAGGTTGCTTCTGCATTCTGTTGCTGCACAGCTAGACCAGGTGACCTGCTTGCTAGAGCTTTGCCTCCGCTGCTGGTCTGAGCTGCTACACTTTTTTTTTGAGACAGAGTCTTACTCTGTTACCCCATGCCATCATAGCAACCTCAAATTCCTAGGCTCAAGCAATCCTTTGGCCTCAGCCTCCCTGAACAGATGGACTACTGGTGCCCTCCACAATGCTTGGCTAGTCTTTCTATTTTTAGTAGAGACAGGATCTCAGTCTTGTTCAGCCTGGTCTCAAACTCCTGAGCTCAAACAGTCTACCCCCCTTGGCCTCCCAGATACACCTCTTTAGATATAACTTATTCCACAGCTCTGCCTACTCCTTTTCCATGTGCTCAATTTCAGTTTAGTTAGTGGCTTATGTTTAAAGCTGATGAAAACATTGGAACAAATGCAACAAATAGAAAAACTCCATGAAATGTGGGTTTAGGAAAACACTTTCTGGCCCTTGGATCTTTAGGAAGAGAATGATGTCATAGCTTACCCATAGACAACCTCTTAGTGAACTAAGACACGACATGGATTAACTCACTTTCCAGTTGTACAGAATTCGAATTTTTTGAATGAGCTCCAATTATGTTTTTTCCCATACCCTATATTTCGACTTCTGTCTTCAAGAGGATGGGAGTTTCTTCACTGTCCCAGGTTTTGAAAAGAAGAAAAAAAAAAGGATGATGGGAGTTGAGACTCAGGTCACCCAGACAGTGAGCACCTTTTCATAAAACCAGTTCATAAATGTACTTTTGTGTGCGTCTGCCATATTGAGCAATTCCTGGGTGTTGACCATGCTTCTAGTAAAGCCCCTTCTCATTCTTTTTCCTCTTTGACTATATTTATGAGCCAAGTCATCTACTGAAATGTGTCAGCAACCTGCTAGCAAAGACAGTGCAGGTCAGCAAAAAGCTCAAAGAAATCAAAGACTAATAATGCCTGACTCTGAAGATGCAAAGAAAAAGAGGGAGAGAGAGAGATTAATAGGATAGCAAAGTACCTGGGCCAACCACACGTGAACACCTGTCCTCAGCGTGGAAGAGCCTTTTCCCAACTTTGATGTTGAGATGAAAAGAAGATGACGGAATCTGGAAGCATATCAAAGGTTGAGAAAGCACTTCAGAAAGTCTTTTTGGCTCCCAACCCTAGTAGTCTAACATTTTCTGTAACTTTATAGCATTTTAATTGAACCTCTTATTATGTGACACTGCAGACAAGGAGAGAAAGACTTTCACAGAGAAAAAATGTACTCCACTTGGTTCTCCAGGGATTGATTATAAAGGTCAATTTTTCGGACACTGGTGAATGTGATTCATACTTCACCCTTGTTAGTTGCTAGTATTTATCACTTTAAATTGAGAGAGTAGCCAAGCCATACACCTAAAATTAAACTCTCTTATTGTTTTATGTATCTAGTCAGCATCCAGTTGTAAATATGGAAAAAATAAAAACATTAACTATATTTAAGGATGATTAAATTCACAATAACCACACATACTCTATAACAAATAGAATAAATGTAATGATTTCAGGATCCATATGAAGAAAATTATAAAATTTTAGAAAAAAAATCTTAAGACAATAATGAATAAACAAGTATAGTTTGCTCCTTAATGAGAAGACTCGATGTAAATATGACAATTTTCTCCTACTTCAGTCTTCAGCATAGTTTTGATAATATTTCAATTGCAAATGGTTGCCAGGGGTATGAAGGAATTTTGAGAAGTGGTAGAAATGATCTATGTCATGGTTGTAGTAGTGGCTACATAATGCATACATTTGCCAAAATTCATTGAACTGTACACTTAAAAAGGGTGAATCTTAACGTCTATCAATAAACCTTTAAAATAAAAAAAATTAAAAAAAGAATAAATTTAGAGAGTACTTTCACATGTTATTTAATTTTCTCGGGAACCCTAGGATTAGGTGTAATTCCCCGCTGAGGAAACCAAGGCTCAGAGAAGATGCACAGATGCCTTTTCCACAGCCACATGGCAGAGAAGATTAAAGTCAGTTTCCAGACTCTGATTCCAATTCTTTTTCCCCTTTCCAACCCTTAACACGTGAGAGAAAGGGAGGACTGGAACTGTCTTAACAAAAAACCATGAGATCTGCAGAGCTACAGAGGGAAAGGGAGAGCTTTATTTTCTATTTAAAAAAAAAGCAATCTGCAGATTGAGGAGACACAACCTTCAGTATAATTGAAAGTGTGCTCTCCAAAGAACAAAGATAAAGTTAGAGATTTTCCAAAAAGGAAAAATGTTACATAGTATTCTTTAGAAATTTCATTGGCACTAGAAAGATTTTGTGTTGCTGGCAAGCATGAATTGTTAAGGGACAGCGGTGGGCAAATCTATTCTGAGTTATAGCAGATCCTTTCAGTAGTCATAGATAAAACTAGTTTCAGGTTACTGCAGGCAGTTTCAGCTTCCAAACTTGCAAAGAATTATGTTTTTGGAGTAATATTGTGTGCCCTGACTGCTTTTTCCCTCTGGCTTCTCAACTGTTTTAGTTAGGTATGACAAGAATGACCCAATTCATATGATCAACTTTCATAGCTGGGTACACATTAGAGGAGCTATAACAAGTGTCTTGGTGATAGCAACAACAATATGATTATGAGTATGGGCTTCGGAGTTAGACAACTTGCTTATGTATCTGCCTCTTGGCTGGAGCAACAGGGTAGCTGGACCATGTGTCTTCAGTGTCTAGCAGGCTAGCTCAGGCTTTGTCACATGGTGGCTGTATTCCAAAAGCAACAACAAGAGTGAAGACAAACCCCAGAGCATAAGCCCTTCTCAAGCCTCCTCTAGCATCCTATGTGCTAATGACTGTGCCTTATCAGTAAAAGCAAGTTGAATAACCAAGCCTAGATTCAGGGGGTGGAGAAGGAGACTCCTGCTCTTCTTGGGAAAAGTTGCAAAATATCACAGTCATCTTTTACAGTCAATCACCGGTGAAACACTTAAATTATTAAATAATTTAATAATTAAAAGAACCTAAATTATTCTCTGTCTACTTCTCTCCCTCTTTCCACCTCTAATTCTATTTTGATGGCTCATGTAGAGTGGAATTAGTGAAGTGTAAATACACATAAGATGGACAGTCAGGCCAATAGTAGTCTGTTTACCAAGGAAGTTGTAAGGGTTGGTTTTCTTTTCTCTCCTGGTTTTGGGCCAAATACTCTTACAATCTCATCCCTTTCAGGTCCAACTTGGATTAGTCACTTTTATTTCAGATTTCAGGCCTATCACTGCCAGCTACTCACAATGTTCAGACACTGTGAAGTCTGCATTTATTTTGCGTGTGATTTCTGTTCCTGTTTGGTATTCTATAGGATCCCACACATTCAGAACCTTCTAGAGATGTGAATTCTTCATGCACTGGCTACAATGTCTGTAAATATCTATGAGAAATTGATCTTCATGATAATGATGGGAGTAATTTAATGGATTTCCCTGGTTATAGTCTAAGTGTTGTTTTAAAGACTTTTCCCTTTTAAAACTTGATGATGCTTCTTTTCTCCACCATTAAGTGTTTTGCAGCTGTTGATTTGGGGTTAACAGCTCTCCACTTGCTACCTCATCTGTGGGTTTCTGTGTTAAATAGTTCATGCTGACTTCCATATGAATTCTAATGCATGATAATCGTTTGTGTCCAGGTGAAACTTGGTGACTCTGAGAGTTTTGGAAGACCCTGCCTGCTCCAGCACCTTTCCAACCTCACCCCCTATGACTCACTCCATTGTTTATTGACCTTTTTCTCTTTATGCCCATTGTACACATTGTTCTCAGGGAGTGAAAGGTCTTGTTCAGCTCTTTGCTTGACTGCTTCCTTCTTATCTTTCAATCTTGGTTTAAATGTCACCACCCTGGAGAAACCTTTTTTCTCCTTCTTTCCTTCTTTCTTTGCTTCTTTCCTTTCTTTTCTTTCTTTCTTAATTTTTCTTTCTTTCTTGTTTTTGTTTTAAACAACTTTATTAAGACATAATTTATATTCCATAAAATTCACCCATTTAAAGTCTACAACTTGATAGCTTTCATGTATTTATAGAATTTTGCAATCATCACCATAATCTAACTTTGGAACATTTTTATCATCCTAAACCAGAAACTTTGTACACATTAACAATCACTTGCCACTCCCACCCCCACTCTAAACCTAGGCAACCACTAATCTGCCTTCTGCCTCTAGAGATTTGCCTCTGGACCTTTCATATAAATGGAATCATACAGTATGTGGTCTTTGTGAATGGCTTCTTTCACTTAGTGTGATGCTTTCAAGGTTCATCTGTGTTGTAACATGTATCAATGCTTCATTCCTTTTTATGGATAAGTAATATTCCATTGTATGGCTATATCACATTTTGTTTCTCCATTCATCAGTTGATGGAAGTTTGTTTTGTTTTACTTTTTGGTTACTATAAATAATGTTAATATTAATATTTATATATAAATTTGTATGTGAACGTATGTTCCCATTTCTCTTAGGTAGATGCCTAAGAATGGATTTGCTGGGTCATATGGTAACTCTATTTTTAACCTTTTGGGGAAGTTCCAGACAGTCTTCCAAAAGAGATTTCCTGATCTTCTTAGAAAGTCCTCGCCCCGGCGTGGCGCCTGTGGCTCAGTAAGTAGGGCCCCGACTCCATATACCGAGGGTGGCAAGTTCAACTCGGCCCCGGGCCAAACTGCAACAATAGCCGGACATTGTGGTGGGCACCTGTGGTCCCAGCTACTCGGGAGGCTGAAACAAGAGAATCACCTAAGCCCAAGAGCTGTAGGTTGCTATGAGCTGTGATGCCCCGGCACTCTACCGAGGGCGACAAAGTGAAACTCTGTCAATAATAATAAATAAAATTTAAAAAAAAAGAAGAAGTCCTGTCCTTCCCTTTTCTTTACTCTAGCCGATCACTTTATTTCCTTTTAGCACTTCACACTCTGAAATTAAATTTTAATTTATTGAGTCTGTGTAACTAGAACGGAAGCTCTCTGATGAGAGGGACCACGTCTGTCTTGTTCACTACATCACCTAGTTTATACCTAATATGAAGTGAATGCTCCATAAATACTTGTTGAATGATTGAGTGAACAAGACCTTGGGAATATTTGTGTCAAAGATATTGGGAGCGGGCAATGGTGGGGGTTGAGAGGCTGAGACAGACAGGATTCTAAGAGGGCCAGTCATAGAAATTGTAATCAAGAATTAGTAGCAAGTAGCAGTTAGAATATTTTTTGCTTGGCGGGTGCCTGTAGTCCCAGCTACTCAGGAGGCTGAGGCAAGAGAATCGCCTAAGCCCAGGAGTTGGAGGTTGTGATGCCACGGCACTCTACCGAGGGCAATAAAGTGAGACTCTGTCTCTACAAAAAAAAAAAAAAAGAATATTTTTTGCTGAAAGTAGAGGTAAAAGATGCTATATTATAATTAGTACTAGAACAATCTCATTGCAAATTGGAGATAGAATGGTCTCCAGGTATAATATAATTTATGGTTCAATAATATCACCAAGGACCCAGATTTTTTTATTTTTATATCTTCACTTGTTTATCCCTGGCATTCTTTCTTTCAAGGTGGTTCCACTGGTGGTTGCAAGATGACTACCAGTGACACTGGTGACATGCTCCCTTGAATGTCTAGCAAGGAAAAATAAAACAAAATTCTTTTTTAAGAATAAATTATATATCTTCCTTCTCAGTCTCTTTAGGCCACCTTAGTCACAGGATCACTCCTGAACCAAAATCATCTGTCAAGAAAATGCAATGCCCCTAAGGGCTTAGACTTCTCAGCACCTACCTCTATAAATGGGCAGGGGCTCAGTAAGGGCTGAAGAGCTGAATGAACAGAAATTTGCTAGGAAAGAAAGAAGGTATAGAGAATTAATGCTGGGTTCCAACCGTGGAACAGATGGAACGTCAGTCAAGTCAACAGTAGTCTCTAGAGGTCCCATCTGTCAGGTAAGGCATGGTGGCAGCAGGATTTCCAAAGTTGTTGTGATATTTATTGGAGAAAAATGAAAGAGAAGGATACAGATCAGGAGCTGGCAAACCTTTTCTGTAAAGGGCCAGATAGTAAGTATTTTAGGATTTGTAGGCCAGGCAGGCTCTGTTGCAACTACTCAGCGCTGCCATTACAACATGAGAGCAGCCCCAGCCAACACATAAATAGGCATAGCTGTATTCTAAAAAAAATTTATTTAGGCTCGGCGCCCATAGCACAGTGGTTACGGCACCAGCCACATACACAGAGGCTGGCGAGTTCGAACCAGCCCGGCTCAGCTAAACAACAATGACAACCGCAACAAAAAATAGCCGTGCCTTGCAGCAGGCACCTATAGTCCCAGCTACTTGGGAGGCTGAGGCAAGAGAATCACCTAAGCCCAAGAGTTTGAGGTTGCTGTGAGCTGCAACCATGGCTTTCTACCAAGGGTGATATAGACTCTGTCTCAAAAGAAAAAGGTATTTACAAAAATAGGCAATGACCAAATTTGGCCCACAGGTTGTAGTTTGCCTATCCCTGCCCTAGGCTATGGATAACTTTGCATAGTTATCCTCACTATTGGAAAAACAGCTCAGAACCCATGCTTTGATGGCATTGGATCAGCATTTTCATTCTTGTGTATACCCTGTACAAGGATCCTGGCCAATTCTCCTCTAAGCTTGAAGATTCAAGTAATTGATTGATAACTGACATTTATTGAGCACCTACTCTGTATCAGCCTCATTTGTATTTACATTCTTCATCTAATTGTTCTCTTGCTGGTTAAAAGATTTTGTTTGTCCTTGGATTTGAACAATTTGACTATGATGTAGCTTCTCAGACTTAGGCGAAGGTCAAGTGGCTGTGATGTTTGTAGGTGTGGATCTCTTTGAGTTCATTCTACTTGGAGTTTGTTGATTTTTTTACACATGTAGATTAATGTTTCTCATTAAATGGGGGACTTAGGCCATTTTTTCTTAAAAATTTCTGTCATTCCTCTTTTTCTGTAACTCCTCATTTCATGAATATTGGTTTGCTTACCGGTGTCCCTTAGAGCTCCTTTCTCTGAGGCTCTGTTTATCTCTCTTTACTCTTTTTTCTTTCTGTACTTCAAGCTGAATAATCTCTTTTTTTTTTAATTAATTAGTTGGGTTTTTATGAACCTATAATTGTGAAAAAAAAATTTTTTTTTTTGTGAGACAGAGCCTCAAGCTGTCACCCTGGGTAGAGTGCCGTGGCATCACAGCTCACAGCAACCTCTAATTCCTGGGCTCAAGCGAGTCTCCTGCCTCCACCTCCCAAGTAGCTGGGACTACAGGCACCCGCCACAACACCCGGCCTTTTTTTGGTTGCAGCTGTCATTGTTGTTTGGCGGGCCCGGGCTGGATTCGAACCCGCCAGCTCCTTTGAGCCACAGGCGCCGAGCCTGAAAATATTTTTTGAAAACAGATTTTATGAATACACTGGATAATGTCTATTGAGTTACCTTCAGATTCACTTATTTTTTCTTTTTCAGCTCAAATGTACTATTGAGTGCATTTTTCATTTCCATTATTGTACTTTACTTTTTTTTCATTATTATACTTTTCAATTCCAGAATATCCATCTGGTTTTTAATTTTTTAAATCTTTTTATTGGTATTATTTATTTGATGAGTCATTGTCATCATACATTCCTTTAATTAAAAACAATTTCCATTTTTTTTTTTTTTGTTTTGAGACAGAATCTCACTTTGTCACCCCTGGTAGAGTGCTGTGGAGTCATAGCTCACAGCAACCTCAAACTCTTGGGCTCAAGCGATTCTCTCGCCTCAGCCTCCCAAGTAGCTGGGAGAACAGGCACCTGCCACAACACTTGGCTGTTTTTATTTTTTTATTTTATTTATTTTTTTTGAGACAGAGCCTTAAGCTATTGCCCTGGGTAGAGGGCGATGGTGTCACAGCTCACAGCAACCTCCAACTCCTGGGCTTAAGCAATTCTCTTGCCCAGCCTCCCAAGTAGCTGGGACTCCAGGCACCCGCCACAAAGCCTGGCTATTTTTTGGTTGTAGTTGTCATTGTTTGGCAGGCGGGCCAGATTCAAATGCACCAGCTCTGGTATATGTGGCTGGTGCCTTAGCCGCTTGAGCTACAGGCACCAAGCCGACACCTGGCTATTTTTAGAGATGGGGTCTCACTCTTGCTCAGGCTGGTCTCAAACTCAGAATCTCGTGAGGCAGTTCACCCACCTTGGCCTCCCAGAGTGGTAGGATTACAAGCATGAGCCACCACACCTGGCCTTCCCTTTAGTTTTTAAAACATATTTATAATAGTTTCTTCAAAGTAAATCCAGTAACTAGACTGATAAAAACAGCTTCTATGTTTTGCTTTTTTCCTGTACATGAGTCATATTATTTTGTTTCTTAGCGTGTCTTGTAATTTCTTATTGAAAACTGGACATTTTAGATAATATAATGATTCTGGATTCTGATCTTTTCCTCATTTCAGAGCATAGCTTGTCTAATTTTGTCTCTTTTCAAATAACCCTTTTCACTAAGATAATGTGTAACTTGTCCAGACAAAAATAATCCCCTCTAAGTATTTCCTTATGGAAGCCACTCACCTGGTTTTTTCCAGTATTGGTGCCTGAATGGTAATGCTAATGGTATTGTAGGGTTCATCTAATTTAGATGTCAGTATGTAATGATGCTTGATACAGGGTGGAGATAATCCAGACTTGGTTGAGAAGTTCTAAGCTTATAGCCTGTAGTTATAAACTCCATATAGTCCTCTATAATACATTAATATGAGCCATGGATGTTCACAGCCATTTGAGATCAGCGTTCAGTTTCATCTAACTAAGAAGGTGAAAACATCTACCTGGTAGGACTTAAGGCTGGGTTCAGTACAAGCCTGAACATTTGACTCTGGAGTACCAGACTGCGGGGATGCCTACTTCTTGTGTCAACATCCTTATAAATCTTTGCTCAAATACCCTTTATTAATTGCTGAATCTGTATTAATTGACTCCTATGTGATCCTTAACTTCCTCCAAGATATTGCAAATGTTGGCTATGACTAGATGTTGCTCAACTCCCTGCTTCTATAACCAGAGGATTCAATATTTACAATTCTCTATGAGAAAGATCATACTGATGAAGGACTGAGGGAATATTAATGTTTGCATACACATTTACACATTTTTAAATAAAAGTAATTCATGCACATGGTAAAAAAATAAAGTTAAACTGGAATATCACATGGAAAATAAAATTTTTCTTCCTTTCAATTTCTTACCCCTCTGCAGATAAATCCATGGCAAAGAGTATTTTGTACATTTTTTTTCTTTTGAAACAGAGTCTCAAGCTATCACCCTGGGTAGAGTGCCATGGCATCACAGAATCCTAGCACTGTGGGAGGCTGAGGCGGGAGGGTTGCCTCAGCTCACAAGTTCAGTAACCTCCAACTCCAACTCTTCAGCTTAAGTGATCCTCTTGCCTCAGTTTTTCTATTTTTTAGTAGAGACCAGGAAGGGAGTCTCACTTTCGGCTCAGGCTGGTCTCAAACTCATGAGTTTAAAGAATCCACCTGTCTCGGCTTCCCAGAGTGCTAGGATTACAGGCATGAGCCACCATGCCCGGCTATTTTGTACATTCTTGAAAATACAGTGGAGTTTATATCCACATACCCACAGTTACACATACACATTCACTTGTCTCTTTATTTTAATATAAGACAGGCATATTAAATTCCTAATGAACAGGCCAGGTGCAGTGGTTCACACCTGTACTCCTAGCACTGTGGGAGGCTGAGGCGGGAGGATCAGACTGAGCTAAACCCAGACCCCATCTCTAAAGATAGCCAGGCATTGTGGTGGGCACCCATAGGCCCGGCTACTTGGAAGACTGAGGCAAGAGAATCTCTTGAGCCCAAGAGTTTGAGGTTGCTGTGAGCTATGATGCCACGCACTCTACTGAGGGCAACAAAGTGAAAGTCTGTCTCAAAAAAAAAAAAAACTTCCTAATGAAAAAAGTATTTCTTGACCTGCAGTCTGAGCTAAAAACAAATTTCCACTTGTGAGGCCCAATGATAATTCCATTGTGACACTATTAACACATGCTCCAAAAGAGAGCTCAATTGACAAATGATAATGGATAAAATGTGATTATGTCCATACAATGGAATGTTACAATATGGATTAATCTTGCTAAAGATTATGCTAAATCAAAGAAACTAGTCACAGAAGACCACATATTGTATGGTTCCATTTGCATGAAATGTCTAGAGTAAGGAAATTTGTATAGACAGAAAATAGGTAAGTATGCAAGGAGAGAAGAGGTGGGAGTCACTGCTAGTGGAACAAGTCCTAATGGTTTGTTTTTGGGATAAAAATGTTCTAAATTTGACTGTCATAATAGTTGCACAACTCTGTAAATATTCTAGAAACCACTAAATTGTATACTCTAAGTGGTAAAGAGTATGACATGTGAATTATATTTCATTAAAGCTGTTATATATAAAAGAGAGATAGAGTTCAATGTATTAGTATAATTTTCTGTACTGTATTGCATGGTTAAAGTCAGTATCATTATTTCCCTTTCTCCTACAAGAAAACTGGACCTTAACTTGGTATTTCTTATTTAGTCTAATGTCATTTAAATAATATTAAATAAAAAATAAAAGCCATAGGCCAGGTGTGGTGGCTCATGCCTGTAATCCTAGCACTCTGGGAGGCCAAGGTGGGAGAATTTATTGAGCTCAGGAGTTCCAGACCAGCCTGAGCAAGAACGAGACCCCATCTCTGCTAAAAATAAGAAAAATTAGCTGGGCATGGTAGTGAGTTCCTATAGTCCCAGCTACTGGGGAGGCTGAGGCAAGAGGACTGCTTAAACCCTGGAGTTTGAGCCAGCCTGACACCATGGCACTCTAGCCTGGACAACAGTGTGAGACTCTGTCTCAAAAATAAATAAGCAAAAATAAATAAATAAAAGCCATAAATGAAAAAATTAATAGAGAGTGGCTAATGTAAGGTTGAGCAATGTGATTTCTGAGTTCTCCTTTAGGACTCACTAATGGACAGAACTATGGAATTACAGGTCAACAAAGTTAAAACGGAAACTAAAATGTCAAAATTTTTCATTTTCCAGGTAGAAGTTAGAGTTTTCCGTGCCCTGGTCATACTTTAATATTGCCCAGAATTTAGGTTCATACTGTGAAATTTTCCCCTTATTTGTTACATAAAACCAAAGTTCCAAGATGAGAATTATGTTCATGAAACAAACAGGAGGTAACAACATCTACCCCACCTTCCTCTCTATAGTGATTGCCTTCCAAGTCCTTCCTCTCCTGTCTCCTTTGATAACAGTAACTAAGCAGATAAATGCGACACCATCTGTTGATGGTATTTCGGGAACGTCACAGAAGCCTAACATTCTGAGCCTCCCTGCTAAGCCATGCCCTTGTGTAATTTCATCCTAGGCACCACAGACCATTCCTTGGCAGAGGATAGTATCTGCTTTCAGCAGAACCAAAGGCTCAGAAAGAAAGAAGGCAAAAACAAAACAAAACAAAAGATGCCTTTAAAGGGCTTTCATTGTTTAATTGTTAATAATCTTTTTAGCTAATTTTCCTTTGGGCATCTGTCATCCCACCTATAGGTGTCTTGGTGAGAAGGCTGGTCAGCCCATGCCAGTAGGAAGATGAATGAGAGGGGCAGAGGACCCTGGTTGCCCAAATCAGTGTGTAGGGAAATACCTAAGCTAGCAGGGAGACAGCTGCTTTAGCCAAAGCTCCTACTGAAATGCACAGTGGATGGTCAGGGTCTTCCCTGAGGCTTCTGGCAGAAATGTGAACAGCTGAAGGCTGGAGTGCCTAGGGCTGTGAAAGGGTAGTCTGTACAAGAAAGGAATGTGCTCTAGGTGGCCAAGACTTGACCTTCTGTTTCTACTTTTTTCCATTGGCTTTTTTCAGTTGGACTCCTCCATTAAGCCCAAAGCACCTGTGAGATTCTTATTGTTTTGGTATATGGCAGGCCATCTATCAAAGTTTATATTGGGCTACAGGTCCTTTTTTTTATTTTTTGAGACAGAGCCTCAAGCTGTCACCCTGGGTAGAGTGCAATGGCATCACAGCTACAGCAACCTCCAATTCCTGGGCTCAAGTGAGTCTCCTGCCTCCGCCTCCCAAGTCGCTGGGACTACAGGCGCCCGCCACAACACCCGGCCATTTTTTGGTTGCAGCCGGCATTGTTTGGCGGGCCGGGGCTGGATTCGAACCTGCCAGCTCAGGGGTACATGGCTGGCGCCTTAGCCCATTGAGCCACAGGCGCCGAGCCTACAGGTCCTTTATTAACTAACCTCCTCAATTTCTATTTTCTTTTCTTCTTTCTCTTCCCCTTCCTCTTCCCTCCCCTTTTCTTCCTTGTCCTATTCTTCCTCTTCTTCCCCCTCCTCCTCCTCTTCTTCTTCCTTCTTCCTCTTCCTTCTTTCTTCTTCTTCTTTTTTTGAGACAGAGTAGCCCTGGGTAGAGTGCCATGGAGTCATAGCTCACTGCAACCTCAAACTCCTGGGTTTAAGCGATTCTCTTGTGTCAGCCTCCCAAGTAGGAACTATAGGCACCCACCACAATGCCTGGCTAGTTTTCCTATTTTTAGTAGAGAAGGGGCCTCACTCTTCCTCAGGCTGGTCTCTGAACTCCTGAGCTCAGGCAATCTACCCACTTCAGCCTCCCAGAGTGCTAGGATTACAGGTATGAGCCGTTGTGCTTGGCCTTAATTTCTGTTTCCTTATCTGTAAAATGGGACTCATAATACCTGTAGATGGAATTGTGAGGACTTAATTATGAAAGCAAATACTTTTGGGCGGCGCCTGGCCTCATATACCAAGGGTGGCGGATTTGAATCCTGCCCCAGCCAGCTAAAACAGCAACAAAAAAAGCTGGGTGTTGTGGCGGGTGTCTGTAGTTCCAGCTACTTGGGAAGCTGAGGCAAGAGAAACACTTAACCCCAAGAGTTGGAGGTTGCTATGAGCTGTGACACCACAGTGCTCTACTGAGGGTGACAAAGTGAGACTCTGTCTCAAAAAAAAAAGTAAGCAAATACTTGTATAGAATTTAGAGGGTACTTGGTTAGGAGAGCCTTTAGAGGCTCTACCCATATTGTGTGTTAACTCCTTTAGTTCTCATACCAGCCCTGTGTAGGTGCTGTTGTTATTGGCACTTTTAAGTCAAGGAAACTGAACCAATAGAAAGGTTAAGAAATATATCCAAGTCCACACAAATAGGAAATGAAAAAGCTGGATTCAGTACCATCCTAGTCCAGCTCTCCAGCATTTGTGATCATTAGGTAGTGCGCCTATTAAGACCGTGTAGTTAAGGTCCTTGCACAGCAGGTGGAGCATAATAGGCTCTATAATAAATGTTATCTATCAAAATAATTATCTCAAGACTGAAAATGCCCTGAATGCAGACACAGTGCCTTACCTTGGCAAGCCTGGAGTGCTTAAACAGTATCTTACACCTAGTAATTATTCAATATATATTTGTTTAACTGAATCCATTTTGTCAAAAAGATTGAACAGACTTTTCTTAAGCCCCTTGTCTGTGCCGGGTGCTGTGCCAAGATACAACAAGGCTATTCTATCACATTGGTTTGGAAATTAATGCATAGTACGATGCGGCTGATCCAGACAAGCTAATAAAATGCTCATCTGCACTCACTGAGAGTGTAGGGGAGATAAAATTGACTCCAGCCTATTCTTTACCATCCAAATCCTAGATGGTTCTTGAATCCATGCCTATGGCCACCTTTCTTCCCCATGCCCTGGTCCAAGCTGCCATCCTCCCTTCTGGGCCACTTACCTGGTCTGACCTCTTAACTGGTCTCCCAGGCCACTTACCTGGTCTTGACCTCTTTACTGGTCTCCTAGCATTTACTCTGGTCCCTCACCAATCCATTTTATCTTGTCAGCTCCCTGCTTTGCTATTAGCTTTGTTAGAGCTGGGTTTTTTTCTCCAAAGATAAAATTTGTTTACAGCTTAGAATTCCTGTTATCACCAACCCCTCCCATCTCATTTACACCACTTTCTAGGCACATTGGCTTTTTTTTTTTTTTTTTGCAGTTTTTGGCTGGGGCTGGGTTTGAACCCGTCACTTCTGGCATATGGGTCTGGCGCCCTACTCCTTTGAGTTACAGGCGCTGCCCCTGTAACTGGCTTTTCTTTCAGTTCCTTGTGTGCACTATGCCCATCTCCTTGCTCATAGCCTTTACACACATTGTTGTATCCATTTGGAACACATTTGGGTCATATGTTCACCCTGATTTAGTCAACCACAACCAAAGCAGCAGGGCCACATGGTATGACAATCAGGGTAGGCAAAGCCCATTCCTATGGCCCTATAAGTAGTGTGATAGGGTGGGTCTCAGAGAAGGAACATCTTAATCAGCTGAGACCAACCCTCCTTTCAGGGAGCTATTCAGACAAAGGCAGGGTGACCATCCTCCAGCAATGTGATAGGACAGATTCCTGTACCCTTGGCGACTTCTATCACTTCGGCCAAATCAGTGAGTTTGTGAGTCATGTTTTTCTGTTTATTTTTTTTCTTTTTCTAAGTAAGTCATGTTTTTCTGTTTATTTTTTTTTTCCATAGAAAAGTAATAGCAATGATGTTTAATCAGGATGGAGGAATGGTGATCAGCAAAAAAGGAAACATCTTAAGGGAATGGATGTGGCCATCAAAGGGAAAACTTGATGATCCAGTTGAAATTGGGGTATTATTTTACACTTTATCATTCTTATAGTTATTTCTTATTTTGTAACAATAATTTACTTTGCATTTATTAAATGTACTATTATGGAAAAAGAGGACTGAATTACTCAGTTTGGCTGGCTACACTAGCCAATGGATGTGATACATTTTTGCCTTTTATTATTTTTTGATTTGTACAAATTCATATACATGTGAAATTTTGTTACATGTGTATAGGGCATAGTAATAAAGGCAGGGTATTTAGGGTGTCCTATCACCCGAGTGCAACACAATTTTAAGTGTAGTCACCCCACTCTGCTATCAAATATTGAACTGATTTCTCTGTCTTACTGTATGTTTGCATTCTTTAACTTGCTTCTCCTTCTAACCCTCTACTCACTTATCCTTCTCAGTTTGCTCTTTTATCTATCTTTCCACTCTAACTCCATGTGATCAAGTTCTTCAACTCCCACATATAAGTTCGAACATGTGACTTTGTGCCTGGCTTAGTTTTCTTAAGACAGTGATCTCCATTGAATTCTTGGATGTGGTAAATTTTTGTTTCAGTCCTTTATTTCACTTGGAAAACTACACTTGGTCCTTTCTTTTTTTTTTTTTTTTGAGACAGAGCCTCAGCTGTTGCACTGGGTCAGTGCCGTGGCATCACAGCTCACAGCAACCTCCAACTCCTTGGCTCAAGCGATTCTCCTGCCTCCGCCTCCCAAGCAGCTGGGACTACAGGCACCCGCCACAACGCCTGGCTACTTTTGGTTGCAGCCCTCATTGTTTGGCAGGCCCAGGCTGGACTCGAACCCGCCAGCTCAGGTGTATGTGGCTGATGCCTTAGCTGCTTGAGCCACAGGCGCCAAGCCACTTGGTCCTTTCTTGATGGATTTGTCTTTGCTAAGCAGAAGTTGCTTTATTTTTTTTTTTGAGACAGAGCCTCAAGCTGTCACCCTGGATAGAGTGCTGTGGCATCACAGCTCACAGCAACCTCCAATTC
Organism: Perodicticus potto; assembly: GCA_963574655.1. NCBI lineage: Eukaryota > Metazoa > Chordata > Mammalia > Primates > Lorisidae > Perodicticus > Perodicticus potto. Next base: position 16,294 of record CAUYRH010168287.1, read on the forward strand.
CTGGGCTCAAGCGAGTCTCCTGCCTCCGCCTCCCAAGTAGCTGGGACTACAGGCG
>CAUYRH010168289.1:0-46604 GCA_963574655.1 Perodicticus potto
CTGTAGTCCCAGCTACTTGGGAGGCGGAGGCAGGAGACTCGCTTGAGCCCAGGAATTGGAGGTTGCTGTGAGCTGTGATGCCACGGCACTCTGCCCAGGGTGACAGCTTGAGGCTCTGTCTCAAAAAAAAAAAAAAAAAAACCAGGTGTTGTGGCGGGTGCCTTTAGTCCCAGCTACTTGGGAGGCTGAGGCAAAAGAATCACTTAAGCCCAAGAGTTTGAGGTTGCTGTGAGTTGTGACGCCATGGCACTCTACTGAGGGCAACATAGTGAGACTCTGCCTCAAAAAATAAATAAAATAAAATAAAAAAGTAAAGGGAGGGCAGCATCTATGGCTCAAAGGAGCAGGGTGCCGGCCCCATATGCCAGAGGTGGCGGGTTCAAGCCCAGCCCAGGCCAAAAACTGCAAAAAAAAAAAAGGAAAGTGAAACATGTGGTGTGATAGCTCACGCCTCCTGTAGTCCTACAGCTTGGAGGCCAAGGCAGTTGAATTGCTTGAGCTCAGGAATTCCAGTTCCATCTCTAATAAAAATAGAAAAACTAGGGCAGCGCCTATGGCTCAGTGAGTAGGGCGCTGGCCCCATATACCTAGGGTGCCGGGTTTGAACCCGGCCCCAGCCAAACTGCAACAAAAAATAACCAGGTGTTGTGGCGGGTGCCTGCAGTCCCAGCTACTCTGGAGGCTGAGGCAAGAGAATCGCCTAAGCCCAAGATCTGGAGGTTGCTATGAGCTGAGACGCTACAGCACTCTATGGTGGGTGTCAAAGTGAGACTCTGCCTCCAAAAAAAAGTAAAAAGACAAAAAATAGAAAAACTAGCCAGATGCCCTGGCAGGCACCTACAATCCCAGCTACTCAGGAGCCAGAGGCAGGAGGATCGCTTGAGCCCAAGAGTTTGAGGTTGCTGTAAGCTATGACGCCATAGCACTCTACCCAGGTGACAGAATGAGATTCTGTCTCAAATAAATTAATTAAATCAAAAGAAGAAAAGGGAGGAGAGCCGTGACAACATGGAAAGATGGCCACAATATATTAGCAAACTGGAAAAAAAAAAGCTGCAAAAGCATGCATAGGAAAGCAGTTTTTTTTTGTTTGTTTGTTTTGGTTTTTTTGAGACAGAGCCTCAAGCTGTTGCCCTAGGTAGAGTGCCATAGCATCACAGCACATCCTGGGCTCAAGCGATTCTCCTGCCTCCGCCTCCCAAGCCATCATTGTTTGGCAGGCCTGGGTTGGATTAAAACCTGCCAGCTCAGGTGTATGTGGCTGACGCCTTAGCCAGTTGAGCCACAGGCACTGGGCCATAGGCAAGCAGTTTGCCTGGGCTCAAGTCTCAGCTTAGTTTCTCACTTGCTGTGTTTCCTTAGGCAAGTCACTAAACCTCTCTGTGTCTCAGGGAAATGGGAATAATAATAGTATCTGCCTCCTGGGGTTGTGCAGAAAAGGAAGTGACAGCTGTGGAAAAAGCACTTAGTGAAGTGCCTGGCACGGAGTGAGTGCCAACCCTCACCTCTGAAAAAACATATCCAGGTTTCTTGCTACTACTGACACTGAGGCTGGGTTGTTCTCTGGGGTAGGACTGCCCTGGGCACTGTAGTGTGTTGAGTGGTAAGCTCTACTTACTAGATGCCAGGTACACACGCACAACCTTAAGTCATAAAAACAAATTTTCCTCAGACATTGTCAAATGTTTCCTGGCTGGAGGGCAGAATGGAACATTTGAGAACCACCATTTCTTCTTATACCCTTGGCCCTCCAGGGATCCTGCTCTCCCAGGGGGTTCCCTACAGATAATTCTGCCTGCATGTATGTGTGTTGCACAGGAGGAAAATCTGAACAGATGTTCCAAATCGACAATAGGGGTCATTCTAGGAGAGATTAGGTTTGCAGGGTGTGTCGGAGGCGGGTGTCAGTGCTGGAGGCAAGAAAGGCACAGTCCTTGTTGTGGGTTGAATAGGGTCCCCCCAATTTCATGTACACCAGGAACCTCAGAAGGAGACTTTATTTTGTTTATTTGTAGACTGCCGTGGCGTTGCAGCTCACAGCAACCTCAAACTCTTGGGCTCTAACAATTCTATTGTCTCAACCTCCAGAGTGGCTGGGAGTATAGGCACCTGCCACAACACCCGGCTATTTTTTAAAGACAGGGTCTCTTGCACTTGCTCAGGCTGGTCTCAAACCTGTGAGCTCAGGCAATTCACTGACTCCGCCTCCCAGAGTGCAAGGATTACAGGCATGAGCCACCACACCCGGCCTTCAGGAGACTTTAGTTGGAAACAGGGTCTTTGTAGGTGTAACTAGCAAGTTAAGATTAATGAGGGTGGGATGGGCTCAGCGCCTGTGGCTCAACAGGCTAAGGCGCCAGCCACGTACACCTGAGCTCCTGAGCTCGCAGGTTCGAATCCAGCCTGGACCCGCCAAACAACAATGATGGCTACAACCAAAAAATGGCCGGGCGTTGTGGTGGGCGCCTGTAGTCCCAGCTACTTGGGAGGCGGAGGCAGGAGACTCACTTGAGCCCAGGAATTGGAGGTTGCTGTGAGCTGTGATGCCACAGCACTCTATCCAGGGTGACAGCTTGAGGCGCTGTCTCAAAAAAAAAAAAAAAAAAAAAGATGAACAAAGGAAACAAACCTCCACCACACAAATCGTGTGCTCTGTTCCACATCAAAGAATCCAGTGTGTGGTGCGGAAGCAGCTGTGTGTTGGGTGTGGCACGGGGAGCTTTAGGGAAGGAAGAGGCAGGATGTGGCCCAAGGTCTGAAGGCCTGGAGCACGGGGTGGGGGAGCGCGGCAGGGTGGTGGTGGTGCTGTTCATCTTATCCTGAGATAAGACGTCCCACAATACCACGAGCAAAGGCACAGCACTGGAATGAAAGTGCTATTTGTGGAAAATTTGAAGTTCAGGTTACCCTGGGTGTGACACTTGTGACAGGGAGTCACAGGGTGTGTGTGTGTAAGAGGATAAACTTGGCTTGGCTATTTCAGGCTGCTGCCTAAGCATGGAGACCTGGAAATCAGGCCGGGAGTCAGTCCTGGTGAGGCAGATGGCAAAGACTGGGTTCCTGAGGCCAGGCGTGACAGCAGCAGCAGCTCCCTTTTCTGTCATTCCAGGACCAGATGAGATTTGAATCCAAGCCAAAGCCTACAGATATGAGCCGTCCTGGGGATGCAGAACCCTCATCTCCTCTGAGGATGGGACTTGTACTGGCAAAGATGCTTTGGTTGTAAACAGAAAAAATCTAAGCCGGCCACAGTGACTCACGTCTATAATCCTAGTACTTTCAGAGGCTGAGGCCGTTGGCTCGTCTGAGCTTGTGAGTTCCAGACCAGCCAGAGCTAGAGAGAGACCTCCTGTCTCTAAAAATAGCTGGGCGTGTGGTGGGTACCTGTAGCTGAGGCAAGGGGATCGCTAGAGCCCAATAGTGTGAGGTTGCTGTGAGCTATGACCCCACATCACTCTACCCAGGGTGACAAAATGAGACTCTGCCTCAAAAAAAAAAGAAAAAAGAAAAGAAATAATCTAGCTAATTGAAGCAAAGAAAAAAAAAGGCTCGGCACCCATACTCAGTGGTTAGGGTGCCAGCCACATGCACCAGGGCTGGTGGGATTAAGCCCTGCCCAGGCCTGCTAAACAATAACAACAACAACAACAAAATAGCCAGGCATTGTGGCAGGCACCTGTAGTCCCAGCTAGTTGAGAGGCTGAGGCAAAAGAACCGCTTAAGCCCAAGAGTTTGAGGTTGCTGTGAGCTGTGATGCCATAGCACTCTACTGAGGGCAACATACTGAGACTCTGTCTCCAAAAAAAAAAAAAAAGAAGAAGTATTGCATTAGAAAGAAATAGATGTGGCTTGCAGAATCAAAGAAAATGCTAAAAAGGCTGTACCAGAAAGACGAAGAACCAAGACAGTGAAATTAAGTGAGCTGGAACTTAGGAGTATTTTCTACAAGGTACTTGCCTTGGAGACAAATGAAACCCATTTTCATGTCATTCTTTTCATGTTTCAAGGAGCAGAGAGCATCTGATTAGCCCAGCTTGGGTCACATGCCAATGCCTTGGCCAGGGGTTGGACTTCGCTGACAGTCCACCAAGATGATAATTGCTGAAACAGTTCCCTCAAGCCAAGTCCCCAAAGCTGGTGCCAGGGGAAATGGATCCTGCATAGGGCAAAACAGTAACTCTCTACTATAGGATGTGGGTTTTACCAGGGCCCAGATGGAGTTGGAGATTGGAGAAAAGGGGAGGATGGAGCTGCTATCTGAACCATTAGGTATACATTTGTGAATGGATGCCTGGGCTGCAGAGCACAAAGTCCACTTCAAGTCCCTCTGTCAGGGACCTTCAGGATGACTAGGGTGAGAAATGAGCTGGTGTGGAGATCCCAGGTGGGTACCCATGGAACTTAATGATGTAACAGTTCTAAGGGGATGGAGGTAGGGAGTTGGCATTTCCAGGGATATGTCAGACACGAACAGTGGGCCTTTTCTCAGTATCAGAGTTGCTGAGAGGGTCAGGGCACTCCCCCAGCTTTGCTAGGCCCCTCAGATAACAATAAATTTTAAAGGATAAGAGGTAGAGGCCAGAGCTCACCCAAGGGAGAAGCAGGGAGAAACCTCTGGCTTCATCCAATCAAATGGGAGCAAGGGTTTGTTAGGAAAAGTAATTACCCAGCCTGCCTTTTCCTATAACTTGGCATGAAGAGAATGCGACCATCTAGGAAGCCTGATGCCGGCCAACAGGGCTAGAGGCAGACTTGAGGCAATAGAAACCTTCTCTATGTGGTTGAAACCTCCCCTGAGCTTGGCCTGGACCTGGCCCACCTTGGTCTGAGAGATGGAACAAGTTCTGAGCACAGGTGGCATGGGAACTTGTAAGCTATTTAGGAACCAGGGAGGAGGTGGGCTTAAAGGTAGGTGACATCAGGAGGAAGTAAGAATATTCTAGATTCACTTTTCATTCTCTGCCCTGCATGGTGTCCCAGGAGGCTGACCTTTTGGACTACATCACCCTGGCTCCTTGGCTTCAGGGTTTGGCCAGTGGAAGGCACTGGCAGGAGACCAGCCATTGGCATGAGAGATCAGGGTCCTTATTCACACCCTCAGACTCCCTGCTGGGCCTCAGCTGGGAGCAGCTGTATTTCTCCATACAAAGTCACAGCTCCTAAGCTGGTGCAATGGCTCATACCTGTAATCCCATCACTCTGGGAGCTTGAGCTCACAAGTTTGCAGCCACTTGAGCAAGAGAGAGATCTCATCTCTAAAAAATAGCCAGGCATTGTGGCGAATCCCTATGGTCCCAGCTACTCAGGAGACTGAGGCAAGAAGATCACTTGAGCCCAAGAGTTTGAGGTTGCTGTGAGCTGTGACGACACGGCACTCTACCGATGACAACCAAGTGAGACTCTGTCTCAAAAAAAAAAAAAAAAAAAGTCACAGCTTCTGTGGGCCATGCTCTTACTACATCTGGCCACACTTCTCTTAACCCTTCCAGTCTGAAGCTGGTGAAGGCTTTTTCCCGTGGCTGGGCTGTGGGCGCCTCCCTATTTTTGGTTGTTTCCTGTAACCCTGGCCACCTGTGACTAGTCCCTTCATTAGCCTCTCATCTGCTCACCCTGTGAGTGTGCCGTGTCTTATGCAGGCCCCTGGCAGTACAACCTCTTACAACTGCACAGCACATGGAAACCTCTATCACCTTGGCCCCTAATTTGGTGTCCCTGCGCAGGGCTGCCTCAGAGTGACCAACAACAGTTCCTTGCTATTTGGCAGGGCCTTTAAGAACTAATTCTGTCACCTCCCTGCCTCCACACATGGAATGGTAATAGAGCAGAGACTGGCCTGCCCAGGAAAGGCCTTTAGCCAAGGGGACGCCCTGTGGCCCCAGTTGCCCACCAGGATGGGTTCTTTCTGCTTTACCCTTCCTCCATTCCTTCTGCTCCTATCTCACCCTGTTCCTTAACCCCTTGATGAAAAACAGGCAACTCTGTTCTCCATGGACTCTTTCTAGCAGCAAAGCTGGGGCCCCGTTATGACCTACTCCTAAACTTTAGCTGTCTTCCGCTCACCTCTTCCTTCCCCTCACTCCCACCTCCAGAGCATGGTGAAGAACAGGGAGAAAGACTGGGAACCCTCTCTGAGCCCTGCACTCCCACCCCAGACCTTGGTTTCCCCAGGAAGCAGCTGGCAGGGGCAGGCCCCTCTCAGACTGAAGACGAGACAGACGCTCATTAGGGAAGCTGAGAACCGAGGGAGGTGACTAATGATGTCAGGAACAGAGCTCAGCAGGAGCAGAGAACTGAGTAGCGGGATCAGAATTGAATGTGGGAGAAAAGGGGAGAGGAGAGGAGTCAGTGCCCAGAGCCAGCAGGGCTCGTACTCCCAGATGATTCTCTTAGGATGAAACAAAACCAGCCTCGTCCCACAGCCTGATCCTCTCCTTCCCAGGAGCTGTCATTTGAGAAGAGAGAGCTGCTCTGTCACCTTACGTGGGAGGAGGGGTAGCTGGGTATCCATACAGACAAGGATGCTTCTTAATTCATTTCACAGACATTAATTGAGTGCCTACTACATACAGGACACCAGCAGTGAATCAGACAAGTATAATCCCTGGCGTTTATTTTTAGATGCATTTAAGATGCAAACACCCTACTGTGGCCTACAAAACTGCACATGACCTGGCCTCTGTCTCCAATTACATCTTGTGCCCCTCTTCTTTCTCTCACTCTGCTCTGGCCACAAAGCTGCTAGAGCAGTCTTCCTGCTACCCCCCCCCCCCGAGCATGCTGAGCTCATTTCTGCCTCACACCTCTTACGGAGCTGGTTCCCTCTGCCTGGAACACTCTTCCCCCAGATCTACTAGCTACTTCCTTCCATTCATATAAGTCTCAGCTGAGGGTCTTCCTGAACAGAGAAAAAAGCACTCTAGGCAGTGGAGAAGACTTGTTGGAAAGTTCTGAGGTGGGAAAGAGGTGAAGAACTGAAAGGAAACCAGTATGGCTGGGGCAGAGAGAGAAGAGGGGAGTGATTTAGCCTGAGTTCCCATGAAAGCTGAACCTTAAACTGTGATCTGAGGAGGAGGGGTCAAGGACAGGGGAGTGAGGTAGAGTAGGAGAGCCCAAATGAGAATGTATTTTGGAGTTGGTCACAGCTTCAAGCAACCAGGGAACATTCTGAAAAGCTTTATGTAGGGTCTCAGAATTGTCCACTTGGGGCAAGAAAGAGGGAAGCGTTTATCAATTGGCTCCCAGCTCCACTGTCAAGAGTATTAGTTACACTTGCGCCTCTGGGTGCCCCAGGCAGGAAAGCCAATAATTTCCTTGCTAACAGAAAAGAGGAGGGGAAGCAAGAGGACAAGGTCAATACCCTGTGGGCGAGGTGCTGTCAAGTCACACTGCCTGAAGTGGTGGAAGCCAGCAGGAAGCTGGTTGTCACAGCAGTTACTGGAATAAGAGGTGAGGCTGAAAGAATTTTAAGTGGTCCGCAAGAGGTGTTTGATACTATGACAGGGACACAATGTGAGGCTGAAGGGCTGAAGAGGAAGGAAGAGCAGTATATGCCAAAGAAGAGGGGGGAAGCTGGGCAGGCAAATGTTCCCAAGGCAAGTGGAAGAGTGAGTGAGGCATGGTCTGAGGCCCTGGACGGCATCTCCTATTTATGAGGTGCTCAACAAGGCCACTGCCCACCCCTTCATATCCCAAATATAGGCCATTTGTCACTCTTGGGGGGATTTACTAAATATTCCATAGTATGATTGCGTGGGAAGGGTGAGGAAGTGGGGCATCAATGTGTTCCTCAAGGTACCTGCATGTGACCTGCCTTGGGTGAGGCTGCGGTGGGGACGGACTTATCATAGTGTTTATCATGAGGCTCTGGCCTGGTGCCTAAGTGTGCACATTCACTCAGTAATCTCTATCTACTTACTGAGCATATACTATGTGCCAGCCACTGTCCCAGGCACTGTGGATGTGGCAATGAAAAAGAACACATGGCCCCTGCCCTCACCCAAGCTTGCATCCTAGTGGGCAACATGCAGACTTGTGTGTTCTAATGTGCTATCCGTGGGGGCCTGCGCTGCCACTTCCCTTCCTGCATCCCCCACCCACACACCCTGCTCCCTCATCTAGCCCCACACAGATGGGTCTGGGCAGGGGAACAATTCCCCCTTACGCTGGGGGCCAGCTCATTCTGATTTCTCAAGAAGTTTAATTTTGCCAACAGCCAGAGGCAATGACAGCAGCTCTGGAAATCTGGCTGCAGATACTCTGGGCTGGGACGGCCAGCCCAGAAATAATTACCTCTTTGAATGCTTTATTGGAATGTGCACGTGCTTCCTGCTCTGTGGGGCTGTTCCCTCCCAGGGCTGCTTCTTAATGTAAAGAATGACTTAAGCCTCTGAGGCTGGTGGGGGCTGCTTCAAGGAGAGGGTGGAGAGTGGGTCAGACTCAGGGAGGTTCCCTTATCCATCCCCTTTCTCCCCAAAACCACGTTTTCAGGCAGGTGCTTGGAGAGCACCTGCAATCTCTGTTCTTCACAAGCACAACAGCCTCACCACTTGTCGTGAAGTTTCCCTCAAGGCCTCCTCAAACCCCCACACTGTGCTGGAAGCACTTCACTGCGCTGGCTGAGGGTGGGTGGCCCTGAAACTGGGGATCTGAGCTCTAAAGGCAGCTTTGCTCTAGGCTGTTTCCTCTTGCCACTGTCCGTAATGCAGGATGCTGCCTCTCTTGCTCTGGGTAGAGAAACAGAATGCTAATGATGATGAGTCCATGTTTTTCTGAGTATGGAACCAGTCAGATGGATCCTAATGCCACATTCTGGCTCCGGCGGCCAGACCTGCCACTGCACCAAGATGGCCGCCTCCTTTGCGGCTGCTGTCTGGCAACTAGGAGAGAGAACAGGCAGAGAGAAAGAGCAGAGGGGAAGCGACTGAAATGGAGGAAGAGATTTCATTTTTAGTAGTTGGGACTACAGGCGCCCGCCACAACGCCCGGCCATGTTTTTTTTTTTTTTTTTTTTTTGGTTGCAGCCGTCGTTGTTTTGTGGGCCTGGGCTGGATTCGAACCTGCCAGCTCAGGTGTACATGGCTGGCGCCCTAGCCCGCTGAGCCACAGGCGGCCTTAAGAGATTTCATTTTTATTTGCCCCATATCTGGTGGGTCTTCCCAAAGTCATCCAAACAGACTGTCTCCCTAATTCCAGCGTGGTCACTGCCTCCCAACCTCCCCGGAAGCTCAGTACACCCCGACCGGGCACCCGGTACCCTTGGTGTCTAAGCCAGCGGATGTGGGAGAAGAGAGGCTCCATCTCCATGCAATTATTTCAGATCTGTGACTCAGCTGAAATCCTCCGAGTTTATAAGCCTATTGACTATATTCTACATAACACAATCACCCTCTGTTTATTTAGGTTAAGATATGGTGTTGGGGCACATGAGAGAATGGCCGTTGGTGGGGGTTCAGGGAACCACGGCCTCTTGAGAGACACAAGGACTGAGGAACCCCTGCTGATGCTGCCTGCAGCTCCAGCCCTCCCACAGACCCACAGAAGTGCTGTGCCACGGCACTTCTTCCCAGTCTTGGCTCCCGGAAAACTCCTACCCATTTCTTCAAAATCCTGATAAAAGATTGCCTATTATCTGAAGGCTCCCTGATCCCTTTTTAGACCTAATCGATCACTTTCCTTCAAGTCAATACTTCATTCTGCAAATGGCCTGATAGTGAACAAGTTACTAATGACATCTCTAAAATGGGGGTAACATATCCCTCACGGGGCTACTGAGGAATTAGAGATAAAGTACCTTTAAAACCTCATGTTATTGCACTCAAATGTTTATAGCAGCTGAATTCACAATTCCAAAGAAGTGAAAACAACCCAAGTGCCCATCAACTCATGAATGGATTAATAAACTGTGGTATGTGTATATCATGGAATACTATTCAACCATAAAAAGACAGAGATTGGGGTGGCGCCTGTGGCTCGGTCAGTAAGGCGCCGGCCCCATATACCGCGGGTGGCGGGTTCAAACTCAGCCCCGGCTGAACTGCAAACAAAAAAATAGCCGGGTGTTGTGGGGGCACCTGTGGTCCCAGCTACTCGGGAGGCTGAGGCAGGAGAATCGCCTAAACCCAGGAGTTGGAGGTTGCTATGAGCTGTGTGACGCCACCGCACTCTATCCAGGGCGATAAAATGAGACTCTGTCTCTACAAAAAAAAAAAAAGATAGAGATTGCTCAGTGAGTAGGGTGCCAGCCCCATATACTGAGAGTGACAAGTTTGAACCCGGCCCTGGCCAGCTAAAACAGCAGTGGCAACTGCAACAAAAATAGTTGGGCATTGTGGCTGTGACGCCATGGCACTCTACCAAGGGCAACAAAGTGAGACTCTCAAAAAAAAAAAAAAAAAAGGGCTCATCGAGTAGGGCACTAGCCCCATATACCGAAGGTGGCGGGTTCAAACCTGGCTTCGGCCGAACTGCAAAACAGAAAAATAGCCAGGTGTTGCGGCGGGTACCTGTAGTCCCCCGCTCGGGAGGCTGAGGCAAGAGAATTGCCTAAGCCCAGGAGTTGGAGGTTGCTGTGAGCTGTGTGACGCCACAGCACTCTACAGAGGGTGATAGAATGGACTCTGTCTCTCCAAAAAAAAAAAAAAATGGAGATTTTTGCATCTTTTGTATTTACCTGGATGGATTTGGAGACATTCTCCTAATTAAAGTATTTCAAGAACGGAAAAGTAAGCATCCTATGTGCTCAGTACTAATCTGAAACTAGTAAATCAACAACTACAGGCCCAGTGAGAGAAAAACACAAATAAATTCAAGAAGTGGGGGAGGTTTAGTGAGTTCCTACCTGTTGAGTACAATGTAGGGGTATACGGGACATTTCCTGGGTGAAGGACTCAACTATAACTTGGACTTTGGACTTTACCTTACAAACGCAAGTAATGTAACCTAATCGTATGCACCTTCATATTACCCTGAAATAAAAAAATGTTATGCATAGCATGAGGTCAAGGCTCAGAAAATGACAATTTGTGGGTTGACGATGGGGATAATCACACCCTTACAGTGATCTATTTACACATCTATCATCTCTAATAGATTGTAATGCCTTAGGACAAAAGCCACAGTTGAGTCATTGCTGTATGCATAGCACCCTGGCTGGCTCGGAGTAAGCACCCACTACAAGGTAACAAATGTCAGTATTATCATTAGGACACTTGAAATAGTACTAACTGTCCTTTAATGAGTGATTTTCCATATGCCAGACACTGTTCCAAGCAATTTACCAAGATTATCTCACTTAATCTTCACAACAATCCTATAAAGTAAGAATTATCATCTCCATTTGCAGATGAATAAACTGAAGTTCATCTAGGTTAGACAACTTGCCTGAGGTCATACTCTAAGAAGTGAGGGATGGAAGCAGTTTTTGAACCAGATCAATTCGACTCCAGAGTTTCTGACCACTTACCCTACTGACTATTGAGCATGGACTATGCTGTATCCTATGTAACCCGCAGACCACCTGTCTTTCTCTTCTATCCAACAACAGGAACTAGGCTGGTTTATTACTGTGGCTCCTAACCCTTGCACAGATCCTGGCCCACAGTAGGCTGCAAGGCCATGTTTCTAGGATAAGTAGATGAAAAAAGGAGGGGAAGAAAGGAGAAGGTGAAGTGCAGGTAGTAGGGCTGGGTGGGGCATGAGATCTTCTGTTCTGGACAACCCTGGGAGGTGAGGCCTCAAGAGGACAGTGAGGCTGGCCCTGAGGCTCACACACCTTACCTTATTCCTACCAACCAGAATGCAAGTGCATTTGCAAGGGTGTCCCCTTGGGAACAGACTGAATGAAGCTCTTAAGACTGTGAGCTGGGATGGCACCCGTGGCTCAAGGAGTAGGGCGCTGGCCCCATACACCAGCGGTGGCGGATTCAAACCTGTCCCCAACCAAAAACTACAAAAAAACACTGTGAGCTGAAGGCTCTGGTGGCCCTGCCTTCCCAGGTAGCACCTTCCTACTCCATCCCTGACCTGAACTGGGGGAGAAAGAGAAAGGTTTATAGTAGGTTGGTGAGTCAGCATGGGGGAGAAGAAGAAACAAAGTCGGCCACAGCCTATCTGTGTCTCAGGAGACTGCAAAGTGGGGGCTGGGGAGTCATGCCCTTTCCTGAACCCAGCATTCGGGGCCTGACCTCGCTATGGAGAGTTGTGTCCCAGGGAAGCCAGCCTTGATGAAGGTTAATCTCTCCTGTGAATGGATGGATGAGTTTCTGCTCCTTGTCCTGTCAACACCCTGGGGTGGGTGTGGGCGGGAGGCCTGCTCACCCAGCTGACCTTAGGGCCGGGGTCACGGGAGCCTTTGCCAGCTGCTAGGCCCAGTTTTTTTCAAATCCAGCTGATGCGAGAGAGGGAGAAGGAAGTTTTAATTTATATTTCTCTGCTTGATTCAGAGTCTAGGCAGCAATTTTGACTGCTTCACTGGAATATTCTTTAATTCTGAGTTTCTTTTTCTCATTATGGCTTGAAAATTAAAATCTCTCTGCCTTCGGCAAATGAAGGCTCAGTGAGAAGGCTGCTGCCACCACACATTTCTTATTTAAGTCAATTTAGAAACACCAAATGCTTTCTCTCAGGGCAGGTGACCGAGACGTGAGGACAGGACAGAGTTTAGCCTCCCTCCTTCCAACATCCTGGGCATTAATCCTCCTATTATTCCTGCAGCCCTCACTGACCTGGCCTAATCACAAACTTAATAACACCCTGCGCTTGTAAAGCTCTTCCTATGTGTTATTTCCAGCTGATCCTCACAACAGCCCTGCATGGGGGAAAGCAGGTATTCTTGTCTCCAATTTTATTAACGAGGGAACTGAGGGCCCAGTGCATTTTAAAGGAGAGATGGAAGCCCTGAGCTCCTCAAGGAGGTGCAGCAGGGTGGGAGGTGGAGGTTGTGACCCCTCCCCTTCAGGTACCTTTGCTTTTTTTTTTTTTTTTTTTTTTGAGATAGAGTCTCACTTTGTTGCCTTCAGTAGAGTGCTGTGGCATCACAGCTTACAACAACCTCAAACTCTTGGGCTACAAGTGATTCTCTTGCCTCAGCCTCCCGAGTAGCTGGGACTACAGGTGCCTGCCACAACTGCTGGCTCTTTTTTTAGAGACAAGGTCTTGCTCTGGCTCAGGCTGGTTTTGAACCTGTGAGCTCAGGCAATCCACCTGCCTCGGCCTCCCAGAGTGCAATGATTACAGGCATGAACCATGGCACCCAGCCGGTCCCCTTGCCTCTGAGAAGACAGCTGAGGCAGGGCCACTTTTCATTGTACCTAGAATACTGAATGGGAAACCCACTCAGGAGCAGTGTGACCAAGGGCAGGTCCTGTCTACTGAGTCTCAGTTGCCTTCTATTTAAAAGAAGGGTCTCCTGGGCGGTACCTATGGCTCAGTGCCAGCCCCATATACCGAGAGTGGCGGGTTGAAACCTGGCCTCAGCCAAACTGCAACAACAACAACAAAAAAATAACTGAGCATTGTGGCGGGCACCTATAGTCCCAGCTATTCAGGAGGCTGAGGCAAGAGAGTCACCTAAGCTTAAGACCTGGAGGTTGCCGTGAGCTGTGATGCCATGGCACTCCACCGAGGGTGACAAAATGAGACTCTGTCTCTAAAAAAAAAAATAAAATGGGCTCAGCCCTGTGGCTCAAGCAGCTAAGGCGCCAGCTACATACACCTGAAATGGCGAGTTCGAATCCAGCCTGGTCCCGCCAACAGTGATAGCTGCAACCAAAAAATAGCCAGGCGTTGTGGTGGGTGCCTGTAGTCCCAGCTACTTCGGAGGCAGAGGAAGGAGAATTGCTTAAGCCCAAGAGTTGGAGGTTGCTGTGAACTGTGATGCCACAGCACTCTACCCAGGGCAACAGCTCGAGGCTCTGTCTCAAAATAAATAAATAAATAAAATAAAATAAAATAATAAAAAAAATAAAAATAGGGCAGCACCTGTGGCTCAAGGAGTAGGGCACTGACCCCATATACTGGAGGTGGTGGATTCAAACCTTGCCCTGGCCAATAAAAAAAAAAAAAAACTGCAAAAAATAAAATAAAATAAAAAAACCTTAAAAAAAGAAAAAGAAATAAAAGAGGGGTCTCCTTAAATTATGCCTAAAGCCATCTTGCAGTGCTTGTGCCCAGAACTCAGGGGCAAGATTAGTCTTTCTCTGCTGCTGTGCTGTCCTTGGGAGGCCACTGCTCTTCCCTGCAGGAGCACATCCAGCTGTCTTTGCCTTACTCTCATTTTATTTATGCAGATGTCTTGCTGTTTGCTCTCAGACTCTTAGAGGGATATTTGGTCCTCCTAGTGTCTCCCTGTGGAGTTCCAAAATCTCCCCTCAGACAGAGGTCTGGTGGTGGCAATCTGGTGGGAGGGGCTCCAGGCCATGGCAGTACATCGGTTTTATCGGGAGCTTATTGAGAGGTGCCTGGGTGGCTTCTAAGGTCTAAAACAGGTTCTCTTAGGCCAGGGGTGGTGGCTCATGCCGCTAATCCTAGCATTCTGGGAGACCGAGGCAGGTGGATTGCCTGGGCTCACAGGTTTGAGATCAACCTGAGCCAGAGTGAGACCTTGTCTCTAAAACATCCAGGCATTGTGGCAGGCGCCTGTAGTCCCAGCTACTTGGGAGGCTAAGGCAAGAGGATCTCTTGAGGCCAAATTGTGAGGTTGCTGTGAGCTATGACGTCACCGCACTCTACGAGGGCAACAAACAAAACAGGTTCTCTTCACTGAGGGACACACAGTCTAGAGATGAAGGCTACATCTGTTTCAAGCATTAGAAGTTGTGACTGCCCTGTGGGCAAAGAACAGCACTAGCCTTCTTAGAGACATAGGTTTTGGTGGAAAAGAAGTTCTTATTCTACCTCTGCCCCCATCCCTAGATCCCTTAATGACCTGGTAGTTTTCCACATTCTTCTACTTCCATTTGTGGGACTGCAGAGTCTTGCCAGGTGACTCCCCATGGGAACCAGAACCCAGGGCACCAGGTGACCCTAAACCTAACCTCTCCACAACCTCATGTTGTTGTTCCTGGTATAAAATGACAGCCACACTCACCTTCCTCTCCTTCTCCTATGAGACTGAGCTGGGTGTCAGGCTACTGTTCACTGCCTCAATCGCAGGGGCCACAGAAGGAATGCAAACCCAACCTGAACTTGCAGGAGGGACAGCCCAGGCAACCAGGGCCTTCCTAAGGATGATACAGGCGGGAGGCAGAGGTGGACGGATGCTTCCTGGAGTTGGAAGATTTGAACTGCACATCAAAACCCCAAAGGAGGAAGATGCATTGTTCAGACAGAGCAGGGAAAATAAAAATAAGCAAAGTGGGCTAGGCACAGTGGCTCACATCTGTAATTCTAGAATTCTAGGAGGCAAAGCAGGATTGCTTGAGCTCAGGAGTTTGAGACCAGCCTAACCAAGAGTAAGACCAATCTCTAGGCTGGGGGAGGTGGCTTGCACCTATAATCCTAGCAGTCTGGGAGGCCAAGGCGGGTGGATTGCTTGAGATCAGGAGTTCGAGACCAGCCCGAGTAAAAAGCAAGACCCCCATCTCTGCTAAAAATAGAAAAAACTGAGGCAAGAGAATCGCTTGAGCCTAAGAGTTGGAGGTTGCTGTGAGCTATGATGATGCCATAGCACTCTACCCAAGGTGACAGCTTGAGACTCTGTCTCAAAAAAAATTAGAGAAATGAGCCAGAGAAACAATAGAAGAAATAGAGAAATGTGCACTACAGTGGTGCACACTGTAGTCTCAGCTACTCAGCAGGCTGAGATGGGTGGATGGAGTAAGCCCAGACGTTAGAGGTTGCAGTGAGCTATGCTGAGGCCACTGTACTCCAGCCAGGATGACAGAGCGAGACTGTGTCTCAAAAGGAAAAAAAAATAAATAAATAAGAAAATGGGAAGCTGAGAACTTGGAATCAGACAGATCTGGGTTCAAATTTCAGCTCCAGCTCAAGCTGTGAAATCTTGGGCAACCTCTGGAATCCTCAGTTTCCTCCTCCACTTTCTACAGTGGCGATTATTCTATAGTTGTTGCAGGATTAAATGAAATAACATTACATAAGATGCTTACCAAGGTCTCTGGCATATATTAGGCACTCAATCAATGGTTGCTATAATGATAATTATTGGTATCACTCTTCTTGATAGAAGTGATGTAGAAAGAGATAAAAAGTAGGTAGGGATTGGAGAGCAGACTCTTATTTGCAGAGACACTTGGCCACGGAGAGTAGGGGAAGATATCCCCTGACCGGGGTCTCTACCAGAAGCCATCTGTGGTCTCATGAAAGCCTGGGCCTGGTCTTCCCCCTCTGGTGCCATCTTGCTGATGTCGACATAGACATAAAGGCTTTGATGTCCTTGGGGCAGCTCACTTTACATTGGGAACAAGCAGCATCTTGGAAAATTAGACTTACAGAGACTGGGCCGAGTCTCTCTCACTATTGAACAAAGGGGCCCCTGTTCTGATTCTGGTCAGTGACGAGGGATGACGCTCAGGCTGCCGCTGAACATGAGGGCCAGGCCAGAAGAACAATGGTTGAGCAGGTGCCAAGGCCTTGGGAAAGTCTGAGGTCCTGAGAGAGAAACCAGAGCTGCCCCAGTGGGCACTGCCTTCTCCTTTGTGTCTGTCAGTCTTCAAATCTCCCCAACATCCATCTCTGACAAGGAGGGAGGGACCAAGCTGAGATATTATAAGGTAAGGGGGTGATACCACAGACATTTGGGGGCCCCTCCCAGGGGAGTTAGTTAGAGTGTTGGGCTTTCTTCTCTGTGTTTTCCTTTCTTTTCTTTCCTTCCTTCCTTCCCTTCTTCCCTCCCTCCCTCCCTTCCCTCCTTCCTTTCTTTCTTTCAAGTCTCACTCTGTTGCCCAAACTAGAGTGTCATGGTGTCAGCTTAGCAATCTCCTGCCTCATCTTCCGAGTATCTGGGACTCAGGCTACTGACACCACATACAGCCAATTTTTTCCATTTTTTGCCCAGCCTCAGTTCCCTACTTCTTCTTTCTCTTCTCGTTTTCTCCTTTGCCTCCTCTTTCTTCTGCCTCTTCCTCAGACTGGTTTTGCAAGTTTTCTACTTCTGCTTCCAAACTCCCTTCACATACAATAGTCTATCTTTGTTTCTGTTGTTCCCTTTCTTCTTGTTTGTATCCAATTGCCTCATCCATGAGCAGGGATTCCTGCCTGCTCTGATAGAGGATTTAAGGACAGCAAAGGCCCAGGGCTGGGATAGCTCAGGCTCTTCAGGAGGACAAGGGAGCAGAGAACTGGGCCATGTTAAAGAAGAAATCATGAATTGGCTTAGGAGAACATAAAGATAGCATAGAGGTTGGGCGGTGCCTGTGGCTTAAAGGAGTAGGGCGCTGGCCCCATTTAACAAAGGTGGTGGGTTCAAACCCAGTCCCGCACCTCCCCCCCCAAAAAAAAACCTGCAAAAAAAAAAAAAAAAGATAGCACAGAGGCCGGGCATAATGGCTCACACGTATAATCCTAGCACTTGGGAGGCTGAGGCAGGAGGATCACTTGAGCTCAGGAGTTGGAGGTTGCAGTGAGTTATGATGACATCTCTGCACTCTAGCTGGGGCAACAGAGCAAGACCCTGCTTCGAAGAAAGGAAGGAAGGAAGGAAAGAAGGAAGGAAGGAAGGAAGGAAGGAAGGAAGGAAGGAAGGAAGGAAGGAAGGAAGGAAGGAAAGAAATGGCATAAACGAACCAAATGGAGTATTGATTGATTGGACTCTGGCGACTTACCACACCAGGGGAGGGATCTAGGAAACTGATGTGATGACTGGGGCTGATGGTAACACTGGCAGCTGCATGCCATCCCTGCCCTGATAGCTTTTCTTCCCTTGCAGGCTTCTTTATGCCTTTCCATTACAAGGCAGGGCTGAGGAAACAAGTTTCACCTTTGATGACATTTAGAACCACAATGTGGTTTTCTTCTACTGAGACCTTCCTTTCCACATCCTCACCTCCTCCTCCTCTGCCTGTCTCGGTGGGTGTACCAGTGTGCACGTGGGCATTCATTGTCTCACACATGCGTGCACACTTTTTTAATGTGTGTACAGCTCACGTGCGTGTGCGCACATACACACACACACTCACACACACTCCCACCTGCCATCTGTTTCTGTCAGTCCAGGGAATCACATAAACTGGGCCTCCAAACAGTGCTAGGGGACTTGAGGGGGCTGATTCTCCCTGAGGGTGATCTGAAGAAGTCCAGCATTTGGGTGTGTCTTTGAGACTGTGCATTTCCAATTTCATAATCAGAGGAAAACTGGTGTGGAATTAGATTGTGCGTGGGGGTAGGGGATTTAGGGGATATGTGGAGGAGGACAATTTGGGTAGGGCCAGAGACTTTAGAAACTGACTCCAAGACAGATGTCGTCATTTTCCCCTCTCCCACCCACCCCTGAATTGAATGTATCTTTCTTTCCCTCTCCATTTTAGGAAGAAAGTTGCCTCTCACTTAGGAACCAAGTCCCAGGAATCCAGCTTAAGCTGGGGCATATGAATGGTTCCAAAACATGAGGGTGAATGTATTCGCTTATTTACATAGGCAAATCACATGCAAATGTATTAAAAGCAAAGATAAATAGCTGGTGGATCTTGAAAAAGAACAATTAGCCTGAGGTGAAGGCAGTGGAGGGACCACAGCTTTGTAATGAGGTGACTTCCAGAATCTGGGTGGAGGACAAATCCTACTCCGGTCCCCTGGAAATCCTGGCCGATCTGTGGTTAGTAGAAATGTTTTATTTGGGCCATAACCAACTAAATGACAGGTCTTTATCAAATGTCCACCTGGCAAGGTGGCAGAAGTGGATTTTTTTGTGAGGCTAATGAAATTTAGGCGCCAGTGCTCCTAATTTGTACAGGCCCCTTCCAAAGCTTCCACTTAATTTTATGTTCATAATGTTGTATTTTTTTTCCTAAAGAGGGCTTCCCAAATTGTATAAGATTTGGGCCCCACAAAACCTGGGTTCACCTCTGTAATGAAGGGGAATAATCAGATAAAAATGCTGACAAGCTCTCTGTTCTTAGTTTAATTAGCAGCCTCCTTTGAAATCATCTATCAGATGTGTCTGTCTGCACAGCCTCATATACCCTTCCCCTGGGTGAATCCTTCACATCCTGAATGCTCTGAGCATCCCCCAGCCCCCTGTCCTCCTTCTGATGTCCTCAGCCCCTGATTGATGGTGGGAGGAGCAGCGGAGAAGCTGGAATGGGCTTCTAAGACTGCTCCTGTCTCCAGGACTTCATAATTTTCTGCCTTGAAGCTAGTGTAGGAGGAGGATTAAGGTAGTTGCTTTGTTGCTAAAGGGAATGTCTCTCTCTTGCCCAAACCCTGAGAACCTTGAGGAATAAGTACTTGATGATAAATAATAATAATACCTTATATTCATAAAGCGTTTGAGTGTTTCTAAAGGGAACTTGTCATTTGATCTTCACAACTCTGAGGCAGGGAGGAGAAAGATATTGTAGAAATTTGTTACAGACAAGGAAACTGAGGCTCAGAGAAGTCTAATTGTAATAATAACTTAAAAGCACAAAGCTTTTGTATCAGTGGGGACAATTACATGTATTCACTCATTTAGTCTGCGCAGACTAAACCCTACCAGGTATTCTATTATTATCCTCATTTTAGATAAAGAGATACCACACAGAGAGGTTGTCATTTGCCCTAGCCAAACTAAAGAAGAGCCCATCCAAAATCTGAACTCAAGCAATCTGGCTACAGAGTCCT
Source organism: Perodicticus potto (assembly GCA_963574655.1). Lineage (NCBI taxonomy): Eukaryota > Metazoa > Chordata > Mammalia > Primates > Lorisidae > Perodicticus > Perodicticus potto. The sequence goes on from CAUYRH010168289.1 coordinate 19,774, forward strand.
TGCTCTTACTCAGTACACGGTTCAGTAACAGTGGATGTTCATAGGCCATAATTCAAACCCTGACCTGTCTGACCCCAAAGCCCTTTCTCATTACCACCGAGCTTGGGCAGCACCCGTAGCTCAGTGGTAGGGTGCCGGCCACATATGCCGAAGCTGGCAGGTTCAAGCTCATTGCCACTGAGCACTGCCATCTCTCTATGAACCAAGAATGCATGGGCCTGGAGGAAGAGACAGGGGGGTTGGTCTTGAGGACCAGGGTCTTGCCATGGAAATGACCACTCAGGAAAGATGAGTACCAGTGTTTCTCCTGGGAGTCTGGGGGTAGGTCTTGGAGAGGCCAGAATTTGTTATCTCTTAGGCTCTTAAGACCCGAAGTTTGACTACTACTTCTTCTTTTTTTTTTTTTTTTGAGACAAAGTCTCACTTTGTTACCCTGGGTCGAGTTCCATGTTATCATAGCTCACAGCAACCTCAATCTCCTGTGCTCAAGTGATCCTCAACCTCCCATATAATGGAACTACAGGCACCCACTGTAACACCCAACTATTTTTAGAGATGGGGGTCTTGCTCTAGTTCAGGCTGGTCTCAAACTCGTGAGCTCAAGCAATCCACCTACCTCAGCCCTCCAGGATTACAGGAGTGAGCTACCCTACCCTAAATTTGACTACTTCTCCCCACTCCAGGAATTCCCAGACAAAGAAGAGCAAGATTATGGTCAGAGGTGTGTTTAGGAAGATTACCATGGCAACAAAGTAAAAGACAATAGAGTAGGGGTGGGGGTGAGCCAGGGATGGAGATGGTGGGAAAAATCTAGTTGAGAAGGGATGAGGTCATAATGAACCAAGGGGGTGGCCGTGGTATAGGCAAGAGAGATGTTGTAGGGTCAAATAAATGAAGGGAAATAAAGGGTGTCTTCTTCAAATCATGCAGCCCACACTCAGGCCCCAAATGGAAGAAGGAGTGTAGAGAGTGGAAAGTGGAAGGCGTAATAAGCAATGGCCGGAGCAGCCCCTGGAAGCTGCCAGAGTTGTTAACCTCCCTTCTTCCCACTCTTTGGGGCTCCCATCAGTCAGGCTGACTCCCCCCAGGCTGTGTATGTGTGTGTGTGTTTATGTGTGTGTGAGAGAGAAGTGTCAGCCCTGGGCTCTGGGGCCACATCACAGGGAAGTGAGCTATGGGGAACATCAGAGCAGCGTGATTTAGAGCCTCATTCCCACTGCCCTTCACTATGCTGCAAGGACAGTTCAATGTAATATATAATTACTGCCGCCCCACAAGGCTGCACTATACACAGAGCTCCCCACCTTCCTCTTGCTCCCTCCTGCCTGCCTTCAGACCATAAATCAGTTTTCAATCCTAAATGCTACCTGTAAATGTTCAAGCTCAGTATCCTCGACTCACATTCTGGGTCCCTTGGGCGTGGTTCGGGCTCTGAGGGGAGCCTCCCCTAGTCCTGATTCTGACATCCCAGCCCCTGATTAATGGTGGGAGGAGCAGCAGTGAAGCTGGAATTGGCTCTGGGGTCTCTGGGGCCCTGGCTTGGGGAGGGGGATGGCTCTGCTGGGTGGTGTCCAGTGTGTAGCACTGTGGACATGCTCTGGGTAGATTGAAACTGACCCCTTCCTAAGGACAGCAACCTCTTCCCAGTCCTGAAGGGTGTGCCAGCAGGAGGCAGGCCACCTTCCCTGGACAGCCTCCAAAGACAGAGCCTTTACTATCCACTGATGAAGAGCCGTCAGTCATGGCTATCCCCGGAGCTGGCATGGGAAATCGACTGTGTACCTTGGGGTTGATACAAGGACAAACCAAGAAAGGAATTCTTGATTTACACCTAGCAGGTACCCTGATGATGTTAAATAACAATTTGAAAGTTTTCTTCTTCCCTTCTTACCCACTCCTTGCTAGGATGACTATAATAGCCCCTTCATGGTCTACCTACATCACTAGCAACCCTCTAATACATCCTGCTGCCCAATGGCATTCAGGTGGTGCCTGTCCCTCCCCTGATCACACCTCTTTGTGAACTTCCCTCCTCTTAGAATACCACCACCTTCCTTGCTATGGCTCACAGGCCTGCCCCTGGCCCTCTTGATTACATTGGCCTTGTCAGTACCCCTCCTCCCCTCATCACCTCACTTTTGCTTTCTGTTTCTCCAACACAGTTGCACAGGTCAGCCTGAAATGCTCTTTCCCTGGTCCCTACTCTTCTAGGTCTGTCCATATGTCACCACCCTTCACTGACTACTCCTGGCCCAGACCTATTACTATCTTCATACCCTCCGTTCATCTTATAGTATTCATTATAATTCATAATTCTATCTTGTTGTCTGGTTTCCTCATTTTTTTGTGGGCTTTTCATTCCTCGATTGGAATCTCAGTGAAGGCAGGGGCCACAGTGCCTTATTCGCCGTTGTATTCCAGGAACCTCACCCATACTGGGTGTTAGTTAATTACCCTTTGCAAGAACTGAAGGCATGGCAGGTGGGAAATGGCTGCCAAAGAGAAAGTCTTAAAAGTGGAGTTGGGCAGCGCCTGTGGCTCAAAAGAGTGGGGCACCGGCTCCATACGCCAGAGGTGGTGGGTTCAAACCCAGTCTCGGCCAAAAACCGCAAAAAAAAAAAAAGCGGAAGCTGACTCTATTTCTCTGGCACATCCCCATTTGCAAATAGCAAACAGCCAGTCAGATTCATCCTTCCCTGGGAGATCAGGTTTATAGGTTGGGCCAGGACCTCAACCTTCCTTCTCTACTTTGGGTAAACTCCTTCAGCTGTGGCCCCTCCCAGCTGTCCCTGGAGCTGCCCTCTGGGGACCAGGGGTCAGGACAAGTATTTACTACCTCCCGTGTCCCATCCAGATTCCTGGGTTGTTGAAGACCTTGGCCCACCCCAAACTGATACTTTTTGTGGGCCAGGGACTCAAGCTGGGACAGGATTGGGGGGGGCGGTGAGGAGGAAGCTCCTCTGCCATTATTATCTCCACAAGTAAATGTAAATGAACGGAAAGCACCTTTTGAATAAGCAGCATCTATTGAGAGAGATGCTCTAATCCCTAAATGGCTTTGCTGACAGGGAGGAGCCTCCTGGAGGAGGAAGGGGTGGGAAGTGGGGACACTGCTGTCAGTGTCCTTGTCACTGCGCTTTTCCATTCAGGTCACACTTCTCGTGGCTAATGGAACTCAGAGATCTCTAACCTTGGCTTCTACCTTCCTGGCCCCGTCCCACTCCCAGAGTCTGGGGAGCCTGGCCTGTAGGTTTGCAGGAGGCCGAGGCTGCTAGACGCTGGGTCTCAGTTTTGGTCGTGAGTTTCAATGTTGAGTGAATTTCCAGGACCATAAGCTGCAGAGTGTGGCCACAGTGATGCAGCTCTGGGGGCTCTCCAGCAACCGTGTGAAAACATCCTTGGGCCTGTGTGTGGCTGTGTGCACCAGTAGCTTTGTGTCCATTTACACACACCCTGGACAAATATCATTGTGTTGTCTGTCTGTGCATCTGTGTGTCTGTCCTTGCCCCCACATCTCTATTCATTTGTATTCCTCCTCAGGTTGCAGGGTAGGGTGGGAGGGTGGCCTTTTATCTGACGTTTATCAGGATGGTAGTGAACTGATGACACAGAGAGAGGCCCCTTGCTCTGGAGGGAAGTCAGAGGAGTGAGTAGGTACAGAGTGGAGACTGGCAGCGGCTCCCCCAGAAAACCCATGTCTCCCAAAAGGCCATTCCAGCTCCGTTCAGCTTTTAGAGGGATAAGGGTTGAGAACGAAGAAGGCCCAGATGATGTGGCAACATTCTCCATATCCCTTGCCTGTCTTGCCTGCAACTTCCTGAATCCTCTGTTCCCAGCTTTGCTGTCTCTCTTGCCCTCCCAAAGCATTCCTGTCTATGGAACTGTGAGAGGTAAGGCTTGTCCTGCAGAGATGGAAGGAACAGGCTGCCCCTAGAATTCTGAGTGGCGGCTAAGGGACATATAAATGGCCTGAGCAGACTTTGGAGCAGGAGAAACTGAAAAGCTGCCCCTTGGGCATGGAGCCTGTCAAGGCTAATTGGCCTCAATGTTCTTTCATAATGGATTTAGGGCTCTGTATGTTGTCATTGGCGAGAGGAGAGAAGAGTTCAGAAGCTCCTGAAACATCCATACCAGAGGGACTTGGAGGATCACAAAGCAAGAACACCTCTCGTTGGTCAGAGATGATAAGTGCTACCCCTCCTAAAGCTTTCAGAGAGCCTGCAGCATGCAGGGGGCTCACTTCCCTGGAAAAGCTCCTCCACCCCACTGCAGAGAGGCAGCCACCTCTCCCCACATTAGAGAACTCTGGGCCCCTCAGCACAGCCTGGCACACAGTGAGTATTCCATAAACATAGGTTGTTGTGACTATCAGCATAACCTCCTGGGAGGAAATCTCTGAGGATGGTCCCTGCTGAGCCAGCTCAGCCTCTAGCACCCTGGGAGTCAGAAGGGGCAGGGGGCAGAACAAAGTAGGCATGGTGTTCAGCTGGAGGATCAAGGAGGCAGGCACCATGGCCTGCACTGTGACCTCTCCTTCCCTTGCCCTAGCCCCAGAGCCATCCTCCCTCCAGGGCCTACAGGGAGTCCTCCCTCGGTCCCAGGCAGGCCCAGTGACCTTTTGCTTGAGTCGGCAAACATATCTTTGGCTAGTCTTAGAAATGAAATTGTGCTCAACATTTGTACAGGGCTTTTCCACCACCCAGCCCTTTATAGACGTTAGCTAATTAAATGGAGGAGGAGAAGGAGCAGGAGGAGACGGGCCTTGCCTTAGCAGTCAGAGACTCTAAGCTCTTCTAACCTCTAGAAGAGCTAGCTGCTACACTAGCAGCTCTAGTCTCATGCTTCCTTTCTTCTCTCCTGCCAGATTGGACTTACTCTAAAGAGGAGGCAACTCCTGAGGAGTTGGACCCTGCGCCAGAAAGCAGGGGAAGGAGAGAGCTTGAAAATACGTCAAGTAGGAAGGGTCTTCCTGAGGTCATCTTGTCCCATAGGCAGCCATACCCAGCAACTGGCTCACCCTGAAAGCGCAGGTATGTGTCTGCCATGGATGGGTCAGCCACTTTTACCCCCTTTGGAGAAGGAGATGAGGACCGATAATAACTAGAGCCAGAACAAGTTGCCAAAGCTCTTTCCCAGAGGACTAGAGGGAACAGTGCACACAGCTCTTCAGCCTGGTCTTGAGGCCGGCACTGACCTCTCATGCCAGTAGGGTGTCACTGTTGTGGACAGTAGCTCTCAGCCTAGAGAGAAGCATGTACACTTGTACCTGCCATGCTCTTCCTGACTGCAAGGGTTGAAGGGGGGCCACTCAGTGTCAGTAGAATGTTCTGCCCTCCCCCCCATCCAATCTAGTGCCACAGTCCTGTGGCAGCACTGAGGGAGTGGATGGAACTGCCCTCCAGCTGGAGCACGTCAACACCTGGGGAGGAGAGGTGACGAGAGAGATTCACTGAGCTAGGACTGTGGAGATCGAGAGAGAAACAGAGACTGGTTATGGAGACTGAAATAGGGAGGAAATAGGCCATATTTTGGACTAAAACTGTGGAAGAAAGGAAAGGAAGGAGACTGGAAGGAAAGAGGGAAGAAAAAAGCAGCTCCATGATGTGACAATGATGTCGAAGATGGAGGATTCCTTGGCACAGCCAGGAGCATCCAGCATAGCCTTGGCACGTGCCCAAGCTGGACTTCCCTAGGAGGCCTGAGAGAAGCAGAGCCGTACCCCCTCACCACTGCCTCTTCTCCCACCTCACAGGTGTGGGCTTCCTCAGGAAGCAGTGAGGCACTTTCTCTTCTCGAATCCCACCAAGGGGACTAGAAGGTGGAGACTCGGTCTCCTTGCCTGGCCCAGCTGCCTCTGCCCACCCTGACCCACCAAGTACAGCAGAGGAGGACCTGACCTCACCCTACCATAATTATCTGTACCATAAAAAACAGGCATTGAACTCCATAAAACCAATTAAAACTTCAAGGCCAGGTCACAGGAGCAAGCAGGAGTCCAGCAGCTCTGGTGAGAGTGGGAGCCGACTCCAAGGACAAACCCAACAGAGGAGGCTGAGGTCAGACCCAAGGAAGGACTGGCTGGCAGGCAGGGCAGTGAGCGCTGGAGTGGTTTCTTCCCTTTTGTAACAAGCAGCCCAGCACAGCCTGGTTATTCCTTCCACAGTCCTCTCTGGCTCCAGAAAACCTCAAGAGGATCCCATCAAGTTGCCAAGGCAACCGCAGCCTGCACGATTCACAGGAAGATGGAGGGAGTAGAGACTGACAAGCACCCCAGACAGGATGCTGGAGTGAGGCTGCACATCTGAGAGTTAGCAGGAGGGCAGGGGCTTGTTCTGGGATGTTTCCTGCAGGTTGTGGGTTTATTTCAGACACTCCAGTCTCATGTGGGTTAGAAAAACGCCATCAAAGCTTCCCTTTCTGGCAGGTGGGATGAAAGGGGGCAGTGCAAGCTTTCTCTTCAGCTTCCCCAGGTGGCAGCTGCAGCAGCTCCTGGCTCAGACCACAGGCCAAGGGTATTGTTGCTCGGAAAGGCCGGTGGGATCCTCTTCCATAACCACTTGCCAGCATGATGGCCCCTTGGGAGGTGGCATTGCTAAGGGATCACCAGCACAGCCTGTGTTGGAATCAGACAGAAGTGTGTCTGGCTCTTGGCTTGGTCATTTTCTAAGGTGCCATATCCTTGGGGGAAGTTTATTCTCTCTCAGACTCAGTTTTCTTAGCTGAAAATGGGGAAAATATCATACATTTCCAGGATTTACTAATACCATATATATTATGTGCTTGCACAGAGCCTGGCACTGGGTCAATTTTTTTAAAAACTGTTATAATTGCATCATAATTATTACTATTTTAATTTTTGTCATCATTGTGTGTGCCTCTCTCTATTCATCTGTAAAACAGGAATTATGATTAAACCTAATTCAATGGGTAGTTTGCCGATTACATGAGAGAAAGCACATGAAATGCTTAGACCAGCATCTTAGCTCAGGGAAGTACTCAAGTACTTGATGAATAGGCACAATCCCTACCTTTCTCTCTCCCCTCCACCCCAGGCCTTCAGATTATATACTGAGGAGCCACCATCAAGCTGGCTCGAATTCCCAGTTCCCTAAGTAGTAGGTTTCTGGAGCTGTAGTAGGGAACAGTCATTCCTAATTGTGGTACCAGGGAACTTCTAATTCACTTCTGGACCAGGAATGAGCTACTCGTGTGCTTCCTCATGTCCATCTCAGGAGCCTGCGGTTTCCTAAACAGGCTGATGTCCAGCCAGTCACACCCAGAATCCTGGAAAAAGGAGGGAAGTGGTTATTTAGAATGGAAAAACTCATCCAGGCACAGTGGCTGACACCTGCAATCCTAATACTCTAGGAGACTGAGGTGGGCAAATCACTTGAGCTCCCGAGTTTGAGACCAGCCTAATCCTAACCCTAACCATAACCCTAAAAAAATAGCTGGGTGATATGTGTTGTGTAGCAGCTGTAGTCCTAGCTACACAGGAGTCTGAGGCAAGAGGATCGCTTGAACCAAAGAGTTTGAGGTTGCTGTGAGCTACAACACCAGAGCACTCTACAATGGGCAACAAAGTGAGACTCCGCCTCAAAATAAAAAAAAAAAAAAAAAAAGGAAAAACTCACTGGGTTTTCCCTTTGTTAAAAGAATTTGTTCTGGCTCAGAGCCTGTGGCTCAATGGGCTAAGGCGCCAGCCACATACACCTGAGCTGGCGGGTTCGAATCCAGCCCCAGCCCGCCAAACAATGACGGTTGCAACCAAAAAAATGGCCCAGCGTTGTGGCGGGCGCCTGTAGTCCCAGCTACTTGGGAGGCAGAGGCAAGAGACTCGCTTGAGCCCAGGAATTGGAGGCTGCTGTGAGTGGTGATGCCACAGCACTCTATCCAGGGTGACAGCTTGAGGCTCTGTCTCAAAAAAAAATAAAAATAAAAATAAGAAAAATAAATAAAAGAATTTGTTCTATAAAATTTGGGGTCAGTTAACAGGCCACAGTCAAGGATCCAGAAGGCCACATGTGGCCCTCCTAGGTGTGAAGGCCTTATTTCAGTAAGGAGATCTCAGACTTGGCTGAGCAGGGAAGACTTCTGATCGTTGGTGTTTCCCCCCCCAGGCCAAAACACCAACACTCCTGTAGATCCAGTCATACTTTTGACCTTTGAAATGGACAAAGAGGTTGATTGTGATGGGCTTTGGAACTGACTCAGCCTTCCTCATCCTTCACCATTTCCACAGGTCTGCACCACACCGGTCCATTCCCTCACCAGTTGCATAGCTGGATGTCTCAGGAGTCTGCAGTGTGTGGCGCAAGCTAAAGAGTGGGCTAGAACTGCAAACAGAACACAGGTGACACCTCAGGGAAAATGTCCTGGTTGAAGAGCCAAGAAACGTAAAAGAGAAGGTTGCAGGCCTACAGACTTCTGCAATTTGCTTCTTTTCAGATGTTCAGTCACAGAAGATCCCATCTCTACCCCCTACTACTCTAGAGAGCTTGAGAGTTAGGTCCTCAGTAGAGCTGGGGCTGGGTAACCACTCACAGATGTCAAGACCCTTAGGGCATTTGAGGAGGGTAGGGCAACCTCACTCTACCCCAAGGCAACTGAGTGGCCCTGTGGGAGAGGGAAGACCTAGGGAGTCCTGGGAGTTCTGCAGAACCAGACTCTAGGGGCAACTCATGACTCTGATGGAAGGAGCCAGATCTGAGGATGACTCTGGCACATCCCCCCCGCCAGAATAAGTTCACAGACTCCAGATCAGGCCCATGCCCTCAGCTCTGGTATCAACAATGCCTTTGTCTCTAGCCCAGAGACATACCAGCCACTTCCTCCATACCAGCCACTGCACCTCGGACTTCCCCCCATCCTTTGGACAGAAAGAATTTGGAGGTGCTAGAAATCCAAAGGCCAGGCTTTTCTTCTGGGGCTGTGTAACCTGATACAAGCATTCTTAACCCTCCCTAAATCAATCCCCACGTAGGCCCTATTACTAGAAAGGAGAAATTCCTGTGGGTGGGATGGAGGTGACTTGGGGTGACAGGGTGGGAATGAGGAAGACAAATGGAAAGAACACAGGGGCAGGACCTTGGGAAGCCTTCTCCTTTCTGGGATTTCCCTCAGGGCAGCTGCTACCAAGAAAGCCCCAGCTGTGTCAACATGGGGTCAGGAATGTGCTGTACCCCACCAACCTGCTCAGCAAGCCCTGCTCAGACCAGCCCCATCTGAGAGGTCCAGGAATAGTCACAGAGGATTGTTAGATGTGGAGAAAGAAAGGAAGCTATTGTTTTTTTTTTTCATGATGAAGAACCTAGGTCATGGGCAATAGTATCACAGATCAACAATGTGGAAATGATTCTAAAGAAAATTGAGACACCCGGCTCCCCCATCATAGCCAAACCAAGGTCAACTACTGGGGACTAGTAAAGGTTCAGGAGTTACACTGTTCCCAAGGACCAAACCAGGAATATGCCCCACTAAATGACCTCCCACAGGCAGAAGTCAAGTTCCTTCTAGCCCAAGGTATCTCAGGACAAGTCATAAAAGCCAGTTTTCTCTCAAGTCTCTGTCTCTATCTGCCAGGAAAAAATTACTGGAACCGTCTGCCCTGTCACCTTCAGATTGACAGATGGATAGACACAATTTCTGATGTTCTCTGAGCCTAAGCTAAGACATCAGCCTAGAATCCTCTCCTGGGATGACCCAGGAGCGCCCCCTTCTGTCTGGTTTGGCCAAGCCAGTTCCGGGTTGGGGGCGGGGGGAGTAGGAGGAGCTAAGGGTTTTAACTGCAGGTTCTAACTGCAGTGCCCAAATATAGCTGCTGCAGGATCAGGCCCCACCGCAAGGAGCCCCACTCTAAGCTGCCCACTCTATCTTTTGCTTGAGCCTGAATCAAAACTGAAACTTCCCAGGGGGCATCAGGGACTGTGCAGGGGAAGGTCCAGAGAGCAGTCAACCTGAGAGAAGGATGCCACGGCTGTCACACCCAGGCCCCGCAGCTCATAGCTCTGGAAGGCTGTCCAGCCTGCAGATGTCCTCAGCTTTGGGAGAAAAAATCATGGTCCATGCAGCCAAACCAGCCTCCTTCTTTAAGCCTAAGAAAAGGCTGAGACAGGCTCAGTGAATTCTCTCAGGACTATGAGCGTGTGGAGTGGATCTGCTAGCCATGGAGGGCACAGGAGGGACAACCTCTCTTCTCAACGACTCCCCCAGGGGCCAGGGGGACATATTTCCAAAAGGACTTCTTATCTGTAAGTTTAGGAGAGACCCACAGATTTGGGGGTCTTTAGTTCTAACATTCTATGAGCCTACAGGATTCTACAGCCCAACCCCAGGGCTGCATTCCCTCCAGGACCATCCACTACCCCCCATTCCTAGTTCTTCCTTCAATCTGATTTAGATCTGTCCTGCTGCATCCTAAATAGTGACAGCCAGAGGGAGGGGCTTCTCTCCAGCATCCCGTTTTCAAGATCAGAGATAGAGGGAGGGAAGGAGGAAGGGGGGAGAGAGAGAAACTGAGGGAGGAGAAGGAAGCAGCAAGAATAAGGAGCGGAGAGAGGACTGAGTAAGGCCCAAGCAAATATCTGAGAACCATCTGACCAGTGGAGAGGTAGAGAACAGCTTCACTTTTGTCCCTAGTCAGTCTCCCTCTCAACATTTGGTAGCTGCAAGCCTGTGCTTATTCTAAATGTAGCTATGGGCACACCACCCCCCATACGTACTTAGGCTGAGGGGAAGACTTGGCTGTGTTGTGGGGTTGGAGGTGGCATTTGTCCTCTCTTGCCCCAGTGAGTTCCACTCCCACCTGCATACTTACCTTTCCTTCCTCAGACCCCACCCAGACCCCACCCCAGTTTCCAAGCCTTCTATGGCTAGGTATTTGTGCTTTCAAAATAGCTCCTTCCCAGAGTGCCACCTCCAGGAAATGCTGAGCTGAGAATGGGGGGATGGAAGCAAGGGGAGCTAGTCCTCTTCCCTCCACAGCACTACTCGATCAAACAGCTCCCTACCTCCCCTCACCTCCACCTCCTTCATCGCTGTCACTGACAGCTGCAAAAACAGCCCTCCCCACCCAGAGCAGTGGGCTGCCAGGGATATGCCTATTTCCCAGGACCAGAGACAGCTTGGTGGGGGTGGGGCTGGAAAAGAAACATCCCCCATGATACTGATTATCCCCCCCGCCCCCCTTCTCTGGGTAATTAAAGAAATCAAAGGGAAAGCCCTCCCAGCCAATCCCTAGCAGTCACCCCAGCTTTCCAAGCTCCTTGTCCAGGATGCCCCCTGAGGTAGTAGCCTGCATTGCTCAGACCTTGGAAAGTCGCTCCAGGATATCTCACCCTGAAAGTCAGATCCACTCTTGGAATGCAGGAAGACAGTGATGAATTCGCCCACACACTAGCAACCTACTTCCATTAACTTCTATGTCCAAATAATTTCTTTAAATCACCAAGGACGAGGCTGGGGAGAGGAAGGCAAGTCTGTGACATCAATCCCCAGCAGGGATTCCTTTGCCAGAGCCAGGTGGGAGAAATATCCACTACACACTTCCCGGATGAAGCTATAGAAAAGAGACACCACCCCACCCTGCCACTCCATAGTGACTCCTATTTATTTCTATTATTATTTTTTATTTTTTGAGACAGTCTCACTATGTTGCCCTCAGTGGAGTGCTGTGGCATCACAGCTCACAACCTCCTCAAACTCTTGGCATTAAGAGAGTCTCTTGCCTCAGCCTCCCAAGTAGCTGGGAATACAGGCGCCCATTACAACACCCAGCTATATTTTTGTTGTAGTTGCCATTGTTGTTTGGCAGACCCCAGGCTGGGTTCGAACCCTCCAGCACCGGTGCATGTGGTCAGCCCTCTAGCCGCTGAGCTATAGGCGCTGAGCCCATAGTGGCTCCTTTGACCTAAGTACTTGTCTACCCTCTCCCTTGGGTCTGTGGAAAGACAACACAGCCATGGGCTTACCCACCCCTTCCTGAAGATTTTAGCACTCTGGCTGCCCCAGGAGCGTCCCACTGTCTCTCTGGCAGCCGAGACAGCACCCCCGTGTGACCAGCACCCAGGAGGACCAAAGTGGGCAGGGATGGGAAGGATAACTAACATCTGTATTGCAGGTCCCAGCTTACCCATTCCTTCTCAAATCATCCTAATTACTGCCTTCATTTTGCAGATGAGGAAGTAGAGACTTCAAGGGGCTGGGGACTGAATTGCCCAAAGCTATAGCTAGAAAGGGACAGATCCGGTCAAGCACAGATCTTCCACCTCCAAAGTCTGCCTTTAGGTCAGCAGGGAAAGGGACCAGGAAGAAGGTGACATTTCAGCTGCTCAGTGTTCCCACCCACTTTGACTTTGGAATATAGGTTTATCAGCTCAGACTTAAGTTCTAAGCCCCTGCCCTGCTTACCCTGCCTGCGCTGAGCCAGCCTCCACCTGGAAGGTTTGTACATCTCTAAGATGGCCAGGTGAGGCCTCAAAGGTAGAAGGGACAGAAAAGAAAAGAGCTGGCATTTCTATAGGACCCAGAAGCAGGCAAAGAGAAGAGAGCTGGACAGATGAGCAGAAGGCTGGGCCTTGGGAAACGCAAGGGCATAATATGGCCTGGCTGGAAAATGGTTTTGCTCAATTGGTGATCTGAGCACTTCTTACTTCTTCCCTTCTCCCCATCACTCCAAATTGTCTGCTTCAGATGTGATTCTTTCCAAATGGGCACACTACCCCTCCCCACCCCACCCCACCCCCCACACAAAGGGACTGGCATGTGAGGGATGCTGTGGACCGATTACTGACATCATAGCCTTCTTCCAAAAGCAGCAGCAGGCTGGGGAGCTGGCGACCCAGACCACAACAGGAGCAGTTTGTGATGTTCTGTTCCAGCAGATTGGAGAGGGTTCCCCATGGCTCAGACCTAAGGCTGAGGAGCCAGAAGGGTAAAAGCAGGAAAGAGAAGGCCCCTGAGCTCTTGGCCAACCAACTGGCTTGCTGGTGGTCTGAAATATAGGTGTCCATATGGACTTTCCCTGCCTGGAAGGAAAACAGTCACCATTGTCCAGCCCTGCGATTCTAATGACAGTTGGGGCTCAGTGTTGGAGTCCTCCTTAGAAGTGCTCTAGTTGTTCCAGGTCCTACAGTTCCCCAAAATGAGGGGATGGTGAGCGGGAACCAGTCACTCACAATTGCTGGCTCCTTCCAACCTCCGTGTCTTGTAGTAGCAGAGACTCAACCTCCTCCATCAAGTGTTTCAGTGAGTAGGGGTGGGGGCAAAACAGCTTTCCTTTCCAGCATCTGTAGAACTGCCAGTGGTTGGAGTTATCTTTTGGGACTATCTTAGTCAGTTCAGGCTGCTATAACAAAATACCATAGACTGGATGGCTTAGAAACAACAGACTCCAGATTCTGGAAGGCCAAGGTCAGAGTGCTAACATGGTCAGGTTCTGTTAAGGGCCTTTGTCTGGGTTGCAGATGCCAACCTCTAATTGTATCTAAAGATAGCTGACTGCAGAGAGAGGAAGCAAGCTCTCTCATAACTCTTATAAGGGTACTGATCTTATTCATGGGGCCTTGACTCTTATGACCTTATCTAATCCAAATTATCTCCCAAAGGCCCCACATCCTAGTGTCATTACATTGTGAGGGTAAGTAAGATTTCAACATATGGATTTGGGGAGAGGGACACAAACATTTAGTCTATAACAGGAAACACATCATGAAATGTCAAGAGGAACAAGAGACAAATGCTTTGAGACTGACCTTGTCTCTGAAAATATTATCTGATTACTCTTTTTTTTTTAAGACTAGTGAAGCAGCTCGGTGCTTGTAGCTTAAGCAGTTAGGGTGCCGGCCACATACAATGGAGCTGGTGGGTTCGAATCCAGCCTGGGCCTGCCAAAAAACAATGACAACTACAACCAAAAATAGCCGGGCATTGTGGTGGGCTCGTGTAGTCCGAGCTACTTGGGAGGCTGAGGCAAGAGAGTCACATAAGCCCAAGAGTTTGAGGTTGCTGTGAACTGTAACGCCATGGCACTCTCTACCGAGCGTGACAGCTTGAGACTCTGTCTCAAAAAAAACAAACAAAGACTAGTCAAGAGCAGTCGTGAGAAGAGGGGAAAGAATAGAACATGGAGTTCAATCTGTAACTGATGGTGAACAATCAAGTGAGATAACACACTACCTTCGGACCAGCCTCTTTTTTTTTTTTTTTTTTTTTTGAGACAGAGCCTCAAGCTATCGCCCTGGGTAGAGCGCTGTGGCTGTTTTTTGGTTGTAGTCGTCATTGTTGTTTGGTGGGCCTGGGCTGGATTCGAACCCGCCAGCTTAGGTGTATGTGGCTGGCTCCTTAGCCCGTTGAGCCACAGGTGTCAAGCCCAGTTTTTTGTTTTTTTAGAGACAGAGTCTCATTTTGTCACCCTTGGTAGAGTGCCGTGGCGTCACAGCTCACAGCTACCACCAGCTCTTGGGCTTAGGCGATTCTCTTGCCTCAGCCTCCGGAGTAGCTGGGACTACAGGTGCCCGCCACAAAGCCCGGCTATTTTTTGTTGCAGTTTGGCTGGGGCTGGGTTCGAACCTGCCACCGTTGGTATATGGGGCCCGCACCCTATTCACTGAGCCACAGGCGCCACCCCTCTTTTTTTTAACTGGGTCTTGCTGTGTCACCTGGGCTAGAGTGCAGTGGTGTCATCACAATTCACTGTAACCTGGAACTCCTGGGCTCAAACGATCCTCCTGTCCCAGCCTTCCAAGTAGCTGGGACTGTCAGCACACCCCACGTTGCTGGGGTGCAGGGGTGGGGGTCTCACTCTTCCTCAGGCTGGTCTCGAACTCCTGGGCTCAAGCGATTCTCCCACCTAAGCCACCACACCTAGCCCTGGTTCCTCTTAGATGAGAGCACTGCAAGTGCTCCCTGTGTAGATCAAAGCTACAGAACCCACCTCTTCAAGAAGGATTGCAGAAGCAGCAACTGGCACAGAATCACAGTCTTAGAGCTAGAGGATCCTTAGGGATCCCCTAGATTCCAGGTCAAAGGCCCTCACCACCTATTTGGTGACAGAATAAAGTATGAACCTTTGGATTTTGAAGGTTCATGTACTAAAGTGTTCATTTTATGCTGAGTGAGAGCCACTGAGGCAGTGACATGCTCCAAAGGAGATCAGTGTTCTCTAATTGGAAGAGAGAAGGCTAGTGAGGGACAGGCAGGCGCAGTGGCTCAGGCCCGTAATCCTAGCACTCTGGGCAGCTGAGACAGGTGGATTGCCTGTGCTTAAAAGTTTGAAACCGGCTCGGTGCCTGTGGCTGAACGGGCTAAGGCACCAGCCACGTACACCTGAGCTGGCGGGTTCGAATCCAGCCCGGGCCCGCCAAACAACAATGACGGCTGCAATCAAAAAATGGCCGTGCGTTGTGGTGGGCGCCTGTAGTCCCAGCTACTTGGGAGGCGGAGGCAAGAGACTCGCTTGAGCCTGGGAATTAGAGGTTGCTGTGAGCTGTGATGCCACGGCACTCTACCAGGGTGACAGCTTGAGGCTCTGTCTCAAAAAAAAATAAATAAATAAAAGTTTGAAACCAGCCTGAGCAAAGGCAAGGCCCTGTTTCTAAAAAATAGCCAGGTTGGGTGGGTGCCTGTAGCCCCAGCTACTTGGGAGGCTGAGGCAAGAGGATCACTTGAGCCCAAGGCCTTGAGTTTGCTGTGAGCTATGATGCCGCAGCAATTCAACCTAGGGTGACAAAGTGAGATTCTGTCTCAAAAAAAAAAAAGGGCTGGCAAAGGAGTAGGGAGGGTCTTGCTACTTTCAGCCAGGGTGCCTCCTCTGGCACCCCTGCCAAGCTGGAGGTGGAAGGACAGGCTATCATTAGGTCAGCCACCTCATTCTCTGGCCATCTCCTCATTCTGAGCCCACCTGGCTCTGATCTTTGTCTAGACACTTCCTCTCCAGGAGAGGCTGGGAAGCTGGTACAGTCACTCACAACCTCACCCTTCACAGTGCTGCTATTAAGGAGCCTGATTAGTGGAGCCCCATGCTGGGCTGCTAATGCATCAGGGACATTAAGTATAAATGGTTTCCCAGACATGGGTTTGGGCAGAGGCCAGGAAGAAACAAATATTTTAATCTCAAAGAAGCAGAAGGGGAGGAGGGGAGGAGGTGCCCTCTGCTTACTCTGCATCTCTTGTTCTCTATTCCTCCACCTGTTGGCATTCTGAGGTCCCAGGATTCCCTACCCAGGGAGTAGGGTTTGTTGTGGCAGGGGAGAACAGGTCCTCATTCATCCAGATGTAGGGGAATGGGAAAATTCTCAAAGATTTACAGGGAGGGAGGTTTCATGGACTGCCTTGGCCTACAAGCGTGGTCAGGACATCCTTGGCATCTAATTTGAATGAATGCTGTGATAACTCAAGCCCACTTCCCCTGGGTTGGGAAGTGGGGAGGAAAGGACTAAAGATTAGTGAGGGACAACTTTAAAACCAAATTCGTTACTCTAGGCCACTGGTTCTCCCAATGTTGTTGGGACCAGCAACATTAGTACCAGCTGGGAACTTGGTAGAAATGTAAATTCACAGGCCCACACCAGACCCACTGACTCAGAAGCTCTAGGTGTGGCAATAGGTAATCTCGCTTTCTTTCTTTTTTTCTTTTTTGAGACAGAGTCTCAAGCTGTTGCCCTAGGTAGAGTGCTGTGACATCACAGCTCACAGCAACCTCAAACTCTTGGGCTTAAGGGATTCTTAAGGGATTCCCAAGCAGGTGGGACTACAGGCACCCACCACAATACCTGGATATTTTTTCGTTGTAGCTGTCATTGTTGTTTGGCAGGCCCGGGCTGGATTCACCTGCCAGCTCCGGTGTATGTGGCTGGTGCCCTCACCACTTGAGCTATAGGTGCCAAGCTGGTAATCTTGCTTTCAATAGGGACTCCAGGTGGTTCCTATCCCCTTCAGACTTTTTTTTTTTTTTTTTGCAGTTTTTGGCCGGGGCCAGGCTTGAACCCACCACTCCCGGTATATGGGGCCGGCGCCCTACTCCTTGAGCCACAGGTGCCACCCCCCTCTTCAGACTTTGAGAACCACTGCTGTTGGCTCTCTACCTCTCAGACAGACTAAAGAGGAATGTCAAGAGAAGGAAGAATTAGAAGGGGGAAAAACCTCAGAACTTTCCCAATGTGGAAATCTAGAGTCAGGCCTCAGAAAAAGCCTCTGATCTCCAGACTATAAATGTCACAGCAGTGTCTAAGTGGCCCTGTGAGGAGGAGTCTGGGGAAAATAACCAAGCATGACCTTTTGCATTTTGCCCAGAGCAGGAAAGGATAATAGAGCAATCTTTCCAGTAATTTATCTCCTGCTCAGCCCCATCTTTTCTCCACCAGCCTTTCCTTCCAGCTGGGCTCCCTTATCCGCCCAGCCCTCCCCTCCATCTCCCCCAGCCTTTTGACCAGGCAATACCTCTTACTTCTCCCCTCCTTGAATGAGAACTCTATTCAAACTATTTCTTTTCTTTTTTTTTTTTTTGAGACAGAGTCTCACTATGTTGCCCTTGGGAGAGTGCCGTGGTGTCACAGCTCATAGAAACCTCAAACCCTTGGGCTTAAGCGATTCTCTTGCCTCAGCCTCCCAAGTAGCTGGGACTACAGGCGCCCATCACAATGCCCAGCTATTTTCTTTTCTTTTTTTTTTTTTTTTTGCAGTTTTTGGCCGAGGCTGGGTTTGAGCCTGCCATCTCCGGCATGTGGGGCTGGCGCTCTATCCCTTTGAGCCATAGGCGTCGCCCCTCATCTATTTTCTTGTTGCCGTTGTTTTAGCTGGCCCGGGCTGGGTTCGAACATGCCACCATCGATGTACGTGGCTGGTGCCATAACCATTGTGCTACAGGCACCGAGCCCAAACTATATCTTAAGCAGACCAGCCCTGAGTGAGGCCCTACTCCCTAGGGAATAATAGGAAAAAGCCTACTACAACCTAGAACTATAAGCTATATTGGGGCAGCTTCTTTTTATAACATCTCTCCTTCCCTACCCAATCCTCACTACTTCATGGTGCCACCCTAAAAAGGGAAGCCACGCTTTCCCTGATCTTTTATCGAACACCAGAATGGTCACACTTGCAAAGAAAAAGGAGAACAAACATCTAGGCTTCTAACCAACCTGTAAATGTCCTGAGAGCCAGTAATGGTCTATAGACTATTCTCCTTTTACATCTACCATACTAGATGCCTAATGAATGTTCGATAAATTGAGCTGAAAGGAGCTCCCAGAAGCAAAAAATTAAGGAGTCTCTTGTTTCCAAACTGGAACCACAACAGAGATGAAGAAATGGGTCCTGCCTGGATATGGTGGCTAACACCTGTAATCCCAGCACTTTGGGAGGCCAAGTCAGGGAGGATTGCTTTAAGCCAGGAGTTTGAGACCAACTTTAGCAAGAGCAAGACCCTCATCCCTACAAAAAATAGAAAATTTAGCCAAGTATGGTGGTGCATTCCTGTAGTCCTAGCTACTCAGGCTACTGAAGAAGGAAGATTGCTTGAGCCCAGGAATTGGAGGTTGGAGTGAGCTATGATGATGCCACTATACTCTAACTGGGGTGACAGAGTGAGGTCCTATAAAAAAAGAAAAAAATAAAAGAAATGGGTGTTGGGACCAGGTGCGGTGGCTCACACCTATAATCCAACCACTCTTGGGAGGCCAAGGCAGGTGGATTGCTTGAGCTTACAAGTTTGAGACCAGCCTGAGCAAAAATGGAGACCCCATTTCTACTAAATAATAGAAAAACTGAGGCAAGAAGATCGCTTGAGCCCAAGAGTTGGAGGTTGCTGTGAACTATGATGCCATAGCACTCTACACAGGTGACAGCTTGAGACTCTGTCTCAAAAAAAAAGAAAAAGAAAAAGTATCACAGGCAGAGGGGCTAGCAACTGCAAAAGCACTGAGGTGGGGGCATTTTGCAAAGCAGTCTAGCATGGCTGGAACAGGCACAGGGGAGACAGATAGATGAGAGCAGAGAGAAATTGGTGCTCAAACTATGTAGGGCCTTGTAGACCATAGATTTCTTTCTAAGATCAGAAGTCATTAGAGGGTTCTGAATGGAAGAGTGACCCATTCTGATTTAATAAGACTACTCTGGGCACTGTGTTGAGAACAACATATATGGGGCAGAGCCAAAGCAGGAAAACCTGGCAGAGCCACAGTTTTCCTCCCAAATTCATCCTCTCCTTCTTCAGTTTAGCTGGGGACAGGGCTGCACAGAAAGGACTACATTTCCCAATCTCCTCTGCAACTAAGTGCAGCCATGTGGCAAAATGCCGGTGGATGAGATGTGAACAGAAGTAATATCTGCAACTTTCAGGTCATGTACTGGAGGGCTCAGCACAGGTGGGCACTGTGCTGGGGAGTTTCCCTCAAATTTATTGAGATATTTAGCTGGGCATTATGGCGGGTGCCTGTAGTCCCAGCTACAAGGGAGGCTGAGGCAAGAGAATCGCCTCAGCCCAGGAGTTGGAGGTTGCTGTGAGCTGTGTGATGCCATGGCACTCTACCGAGGGTGACAAAATGACACTCTGTCTCTACCTAAAAAAAAAAAAAAAAAAATTATTGAGATATAATTGTCAAATAAAAATTGTATATGGGCTTGCCTCCTGTAGCTCAGCAGTTAGGGTGCCAGCCACATGCACCCAGCCCACTCCTGCTAAACAAAGAAATAGCCAGGTGTTGTGGCGGGTGCCTGTAGTCCCAGCTACAAGGGAGGCTGAGGCAAGAGAATCATTTGAGTACAAGAGTTTGAGGTTGCTGTGAGCTGTGACACCACAGCACTCTACCAAGGGTGACATAGTGAGACTCTGTCTCAAAAAAAAAAAAGATTATATATAGTATTTCAGCTGTACAATATGATGTTTTGACTTTCGTATGCATCATATAATGATTGCCTCAATCAAAATGACATATCCATCACCTCACATAGTTACATTTTTCAGGTCAAGTTTTTAAAGGAGTGGGCCTTCTTTCCCATTACTTCCTTCTTCCTGTTCCACAGGTTGCAATCTCACAGGCATGATGGGGGCACCTGGAGCAGCCACCTTAGGCCACAAGCTAGAAGTTACCTGTTGAGGATGACAGAGCAGTGAGCCCTGAGGAGCCAGGGCCTTTGACGTTGTAGAGCAGGCGTCCTCAAACTTTTTAAACAGGGGGCTAATTCACTGTCCCTCAGACCGTTGGAGGGCCAGACTATAGTTTAAAAAAAAAACTATGAACAAATTCCTATGCACACTGCACATATCTTATTTTGAAGTAAAAAACAAAACGGGAACAAATACAATTCACACCAACTCGTGTGGCCCGCGGGCCGTAGTTTGAGGACCCCTGTTGTAGAGTGACTATACCAACACTGGACTACTTCTACACAGGTTCACATGTGAGAAATAAGCAATTTGCTATCTTGTGTACAACGCCATATTTTAGGGACTCTAACATTGTAGCCTGATCTGTATTGTAACTAATTCAAAGGCTTTGTAATGGCCCAGGCAAGCAGTAATGTGGGTGGCTCTGGTGAGAATGGAAGTATACAACTGCAGATAAATGACCAGATTCTGGAGATAATTTTTTTTTTTTTTTTTTGAGACAGAGTCTCAAGCTGTCACCCTGGATAGAGTGCTGTGGCATCACAGCTCACAGCAACCTCCAGCTCTTGGGCTTAGGCAATTCTCTTGCCTCAGCCTCCTGAGTAGCTGGGACTACAGGCGTCTGCCACAACGCCTGGCTACTTTTTCTTTTTTGGAGTTTTGGCTGGGGCTGAGTTTGAACCAGCCACCTCCGGCATGTGGGGCCAGCGCCCTACTCCTTTGAGCCATAGGCGCGACCCCTGGAGATAATTTAAAGGGTAGAATTGATAGTATTTATTTATTTATTTATTTATTTTTGAGGTAGAGTCTCACACTCTCACCATGGGTAGAGTGCAATGAAGTCAGAGCTCACAGTGACCTCAAACTCTTGGGCTTGAGCAGTCCTCTTGCCTCAGCCTCCCCAGGAGCTGAAACTGCAGGTGTGGGACACTATGTCTTGCTAGTTGGATAAAGGGGTTTGAAAGAAAGTGAAGAGCCAGGAATAACTCCCAGGCTGAGGGCCTAATATAATAGAGTTGCATTTATTGCCCTGGGGAAGACTGGGGACCACTGAGTTTGTGAAGACTCAGAAACATTCATGTGGGGATGGCAAGTAGCTGCTAGATATGACTGGGATCCATCTACATACCTGGCTTTAAAGTCTGGGGAGAGATAGGATACTTACAGAGTGAGAATGGATAAGGAAGGACAGAGCTGTAAGGACAGTCCTGGGGCATCCCAGAGATGAGGAAGATGAGAGGCCAGCAAAGGAGGCTACGGAGGTAAAAGGACTGAAGAACTGTCAGCGAGGCCGAATGAAGGGACCATTTTATTTTATTTATTTATTTATTTTTGAGACAGAGTCTTACTATGTCACACTTAGTAGAGTGCCGTGGTGGCACAGCTCACAGCAACTTCAAACTCTTGGGCTTAAGCGATTCTCTTACCTCAGCCTCCCAAGTAGCTGGGACTACAGGTGCCAGCCACAATGCCCGGCCATTTTGTTGTTGTTGTTGTTGTTGCAGTTGTCATTGTTGGTTAGCTGGCCCTGGCCAGGTTCGAACTGCCAACTTTGGTGTATGTGGCTGGCGCTATAACCACTGTGCTATAGGAGCCAAACCAGAAGGAACAATTTTAACAAGAAACAAATGACCATCCATGTTAAATGCTGCTGCTAGGATGAGTAAAATGAAGACTAAGAAATGACAGCTGAAATTAGCAACGTGGAAGTCACTGGTGACATTGATAAGAGAATTTTCCATGGAACACTGAGAACAAGAGAGAATGGGAAAGGAGCAAGTGGTGACAAATATAGACAACTCTAAATTCCTGGCAGGTAGAAATCATTAAAGCAATCTAATTTCCACCCTTCCTATCATAGTTCCAAGCCTTCTGAAGGACACGAGGGCACCCAGCATCTAAATCTATCCAGCTCCCCTTTCCCACATGTCCGAGTGACGCTGCCGTCTTTCCTCTCCCAAATTCTTCCAGCTGCTATGGAGCCCAGCCTCCCTATGGCTCTGCCTCTGCCCTGCTATCTCCCAAGGCTGCTCTCAAGGACTGCCTTTGTAGGCTAGGCAGCCAGGCCTGACTCTCCTGTATCCTAATTAGTGCTGTTGTTAACGATGTTTGGCCCCTGTGGAATAGCAACCTGGGAAATTCTGATACTTCCAATTTTCCCCCTCAGTGCTTTCCCAGATGCAATTTCCCAGCCAGTGCCTTGTGTTCTAGCCCTGGGCTCCGGCTGCCTCCTCACCAGGGAGAATTAAACCTATGCCTCAGATGCCGCTCCAAAGGACCTAATCAGTCAGCTGAAGTCACCTCTTGGCCATTATCACGGCATTATCATATTACCACAGGCACTGGCTTTGAGAGAGGAAGGAGGGTTGCCATGAGGAAGAGGTGGGGAAAACCAGGCCAGCTTTACACAGCACACAACAAGCATTACTAGTAGGTGTGATCAGAAAACTGATAGCTAGGGTGGCACCTGTGGCTCAAAGGAGTAGGGTGCTGGCCCCATATACCAGAGGTGGTGGATTCAAACCCGACCCCAGCCAAAAATTGCAAGAAAAAAAAAAAGAAAAGTGATGTCTAGTAGCTGGGCGAGGTAGCTCACACCTGTAATCCTAGCACTTGGGAGGCCAAGGCGGGCAGATTGCCTGAGCTCACAGGGTCGAGACCAGCCTGAGCCAGAGTGAGACCTCATCTCTAAAAATAGCTGAGCGAATATCCAGGCGTTGTGGCAGACCGGACCTTGTCTCAAAAAAATAAAATAAAATAAAATAAAATAAATAAATAAATAAAATAAAAACAGCGAGGCGTTGTGGCGGGCGCCTATAGTCTTAGCTACTTGGGAGGCTGAGGCAAGAGAATCACTTGAGCCCAAGAGTTTGAGGTTACTGTGAGCTATGACGCCACTGCACACTACTAAGGGTGACATAGCAAGATTCTGTCTCAAAAGAAAAACTGTTGTCTAGTGGCTCACACCTATAATCCTAGCACTCTGAGAGGCTGAGGCGAGTGGATTGCTTGACCTCACAAGTTCAAGACCAGCCTCAGTAAGAGCGAGACCCCTGTCTCTACTAAAAATAGAAAAACTGAGGCAAGAGGATGACTTGAGCCCAAGAATTGGAGGTTACTATGAACTATGACACTCTACTCAGGGTGACAGCTTGAGACTCCATCTCAAAAAAAAAAAAAAGAAAGAAAAAGGAAAAAAAAAACCTGAGGGCTAGAGAGACAGGAGCCCTCTCTGATGAGCTCTGGAATTTTCAGCAGCGATGCAACTCCACCACGCACTCTTCCTTGACAAGGAGCCTGCAGGGTGCTTCTCGGTCCAGGGGAGAGGGCCTTAGCAGTCAGAGCCCAGGACATTGCCCCAGTGGTCCGGCATCCTGGGGGTGGGCCTGATCAAGTCTTAGGCCCAGCTATCCTCCACCCTAGCAGTCTCAGTCCCTGACTTCTACCCTGGAAACTGCTCAGCTCAGGAGTATCTTGATCTCTCAGTTCTGGGGAGTTAAGTTCATTGCTCTGGTGGCCTTCCAGCTCTCTGTGGCAGGGGGCTGTGGCGGGCCCTGTGTCTCAGGGTCTTGGAGGAGAGGCTAGAATTTTGCTTTGGGTTAAGGGTATCAGGAGTGACTGTTCCATGGCTTCTGTTATAGGCAATAAAATGGAAAACCAGCATTTATAAGGCACCTGCTATATGGGAGAACCAAGGTTAGGTCTTTTTGTGGTTGTTACAAAATTTATATAACATAAAACTTACCATTTTAGCCATTTTTTTTTCTTTTTTTGAGACAAAGTCTCATTAAGTCACCCTCTGTAGAATGCTATGGCATCACAGCTCACAGCAACCTCAAACCCTTGGGTTAAGCAAGTCTCTTGTCTCAGCCTCCCAAGTAGCCTGGACTATAGGCGCCCGCCTCAACACTGGCTTTTTTTTTTTTTTTTTTTTTTTTGCCGTTTTTTGGCCAGGGCTGGGCCCGAACCCGCCACCTCCAGCATATGGGGTTGGCGCCCTACTCCTTTGAGCCTCAGGCACTGCCCAACACCGGCTATTTTTGATTATAGTTGTCGTTGTTTTAGCTGGCTTGGGCTGGGTTTGAACCTGCCAGCCTCAGTGTATGTGGCTGGTGCCGTAACCGCTGTGCTATGAGCGCCAAGCCCATTTTAGCCATTTTAAGGTGTTCATTTCTGTGCCATTAAGTACATCCACACTGTTATACAACCACCAATCTTCCTAGCTGAAACTCTGCACCCATTAAACACTAACTTCCTCCAACGTAGGGTCTTGCATATTTATCTCTTGCAATCCTTGTTTTGGGGTAGGAATTATTCCCGATTTTACAGACAAGGACATAGAGGAGCAGACAGGAAAGCAGTACAGCCTTTCCTAAAGACAGACAATCAGCAAGGGAATTTATTTACTTATTTTTTCATTTACTTATTTATTTATACCTTTGGGAGGGTGAAATGATCCTTTATTGAAATATTTTCCTTTGTAATTTTTTTTTTTTTTTTTTTTTTTTTTGAGACAGAGCCTCAAGCTGTCACCCTGGGTAGAGTGCCATGGCATCACAGCTCACAGCAACCTCCAAGTCCTGGGATCAAGGAGTCTCCTGCCTCTGCCTCCCAAGCAGCTGGGACTACAGGCGCCCGCCACAACGCCCGGCCATTTTTTGGTTGCAGCCGTCATTGTTGTTTGGTGGGCCCAGGCTGGATTCGAACCCGCCAGCTCAGGTGTACGTGGCTGGCGCCTTAGCCCACTGAGCCACAGGCACTGAGCCTTCCTTTGTAATTTTTAACTAGCTGGCCATTCCACTGCACCAGTCTTGACTCTATGATGTCATAAGAGTGGCAGCCATCAACATCACAGCCCACAGACTGGGCAGTCCTCAGGATCTCTTTAATGGTTCCAGAGAGTTCTTTGTCTAAAGATGGGCACCACATCTATCTAGCAATGTTGACAGTCTCATCAAAAGTGATATTTCCATTGTGTTTAATGTTTTTCTGTTTCTTTCTGTCTCTCTTTGGTTCCTTGAGGGCTTTGATGATCAGGGCAGAGACAGAAGGTATCACTTATCTGGGCCTGGCTGTTCTAAATAGTCAGTTTCACTGTAATCCTCAGACCCTTCTAGTCACTGGTTGCCTTGGTGATGTTATCATCAACCCTTTTTTGGAGATAGATCCAGGCAACTGATCTTGGGGGCCAGGGCAAATGTGGCACGGACTTTGCCACTGGTACATCTCAGGTACACAACTTTGATCTTGCTGAGGTTGAACTTAAGTGTCATGGTGGAGGGGGCTGGTGTCAGATGAACCCAGATTCAGGACGACCAAAGAAAGTTGCACTTTGGCCTCCTTTGAGCCAAGGGATTTAAATCCCAGTCTGCCTGATCCCAAAGCCTGTGTGTTCTTTGTAGTTCCCCACCTGAGCTGCCCAGGGCCACTATGAAAATGGCATCGCTGGGTGATGTGCCTGATGACTAGTGACTTCACACACAATGTCACACACTGAACTGTGGCCTGCAGTGGGAGACCTTCTAAGACAGCATGGTGTGTACTTCTCAGGAAGGCTTCCCAGAGCAAATCCAGGCACTATTAATCAATCTTTTGACCACCTCACAGCACCCAGAAGAATAGGGTTGCTCACACATTCTCCCTTAAATTGGTATCTCTTTAGATAGGTGTGATGGTACATGCCTATAGTCCCAGGTACTTGGGAGGCTGAGGCAGGAGGGTCACCTGAAGTTATAATGAGCTATGATGATACCACTACACCCTAACATGGGCAACAAAGCAAGACTCTGTCTCAAAAAAGAAATTTAAAAAAATTAAATTATAGGAAACCTATAGCTCAGTGATTAGGGTGCCAGCTACATGTTATGGGGCTGGCAGGTTTGAATGCAGCCCGGGCCTGCTAAACAAACAAACAAACAAAAAAATAGCTAGGCGTTGTAGCAGGCACTTGTAGTCCCAGCTACTAGGGAGACTGAGGCAAGACAATCACTTGAACCCAAGGGTTTGAGGTTGCTGTGAGCTATGATGCCATGGAACTCTACCAAGGGCGACAAAGTAAGACACTGTCAAAATAAAAAAAAAAAAAAATGGGCTTGGTGCCTGTGGCTCAAGCAGCTAAGACGCCAGCCACATACACCTGAGCCGGCGAATTCAAATCTAGCCTGGGCCCGCCAAACAACAATGACGGCTGCAACCAAAAGTAGCTGGGCGTAGTGGCGGGCGTCTGTAATCCCAGCTACTTGGGAGTCTGAGGCAAGAGAATCACTCAAGCCCAGGAGCTGAAGGGTGTTGTGAGCTCTACCTAGGGCAACAGCTTGAGGAGCTCTGTCTCAAAAAAAAAAATGGAGTGAACAAAATTCTCAAGGTGCCTGGCATAGAGTAGATGCTTAATAAAAGTTTGCTTCCCTTTCCTTCTGTAGGAAAGGCCATATTTCATTCTCATTCCCTTCATTCTCTTTTTTTCCTTTTATTTATTTATTTTTTTTGAGACAGAGTCTCAAGCGGTCACCCTGGGTAGAGTGCTGTGGCGTCATAGCTCACAGCAGCCTCCAACTCTTGGGCTCAAGCAGTCCTTTTGCCTCAGTTTTGTTTTTTTTTTTTTTTGAGACAGAGCCTCAAGCTGTCACCCTCGGTAGAGTGCCGTGGCATCACAGCTCACAGCAACCTCCAATTCCTGGGCTCAAGCGAGTCTCTTGCCTCCGCCTCCCAAGTAGCTGGGACTACAGGTGCC
>CAUYRH010168300.1:0-48490 GCA_963574655.1 Perodicticus potto
CTGAAATCTCCAACCAGATCTAGACTAACTGTTGCACACTTGCATCACTTGTTACCACTAACAGTGACAAATATGGAACTGGACATTGACCATCTCATTAGCCAAAAGCAGGCCCATAGTTCCCATTGAAATACTGGTAAGTTTGTTGATTTATTTGTTCTTCATTTTAAATATTGTATTTGTTCCCATTTTGTTTTTTTTACTTCAAAATAAGATATGTGTAAGTGTGCATACGAATTTGTTCGTAGTTTTTTTTTTTAAACTGTAGTTCGACCCACCAACAGTCTGAGGGACAGTGAACTGGCCCCCCGTTTAAAAAGTTTGAGGACCCCTGGTCTATGAGGTTCTGTCTTATTTTATGTTCTCTCATCAACTTTCCTTAACTTAAGCCTGCTTCTAATGGGCTGCCCTTGTCCAGAGAAGGGCAACCAGCAATACCTTACCTGACTTTAGACGGGTTTTCTGCATCAGTTCCAGGATGAATGTAGTTTTTATTCTAGACATAAGGCAGGGACCTGTGCCCCATGGGCCACATGCAGACTATTTGAGGACTGTTTTGCTTATCTGCGGTGTTGGATGTCACTCATATTTCAATGGATTTTATATTAATAAAAAGATCACTACCTCCCACTCCCTACAAAAAACAAAATATTGGGCAGGAAAGGCATTAATAGCAAACTGTTTAAATCTGAATCTAACATTTTTTTCCTCTCAAAATTAGAAATTGAGATAGACATTAAATATCCCTTATTTGGAGAACAGATTTTTCTACAAAGTTAGTTTTAGGTCATTTACCATTAGTGCTTATGATTTCCCCATGTATTCCAGGATTTGTGCATTACTAGGAGAAGACTATTCCTGGCAACATAATCCTATCTCTTACGGTCTACACCTTTGTAGACCATGCTTTGGGATATCCTAATTTCATACTCTGTAAGCCTCAGAATTGTGAGTTAGGTGTCTAACAGAGCCAGACCACACTTTCCATTTTGGTAGTAAGTACAACACCCAAACATGGGGTTCTTCAGTAACTCCTTGAGCCTGAAGTGTCAGATTATATCCTCGTCCTCAACCCACTCTATATTTTACCAATTATATCAATGTAAAATTCATCTGTATTAAGAGCTTATACATAAGTAGCTTTCCCAGTTATCTAAATAATGTAATTTAATGTGAAAATTACCAATAGCTCAAAAATCAAACCAGACACACTGAAGACATACAATTTAATTGTTAAACACTCTTATGTAACCAAAAATACTATTTCTAACATTTTTCTTTCAGTTCTGGTAGAGAAATACGCTGAACCCCTATTTAGATTATAGCTCACGTTATTTTTTAACTCACAACAGTTTTTATTAGAAGGCAACGATTTTTTTCTTCCAAGGGAAGAGAGCTATAAGCATTAGCAAAAAATGAATTAACTTTGAAATTGCATATGTTTGAACCAGATTTGGCTCATACTGATGATGGTCCCTTGTGATAACCTTATTCCTTTTGCATAATATTCATTCAACCTAAAATTACTCATTACTGAAAAGTCAGATTAACGTACTGATTGTTTTCATAACAATACAGCAAGGTAAATGTTTGTGGAATATATGGAGTGTCACTTGTGCACCATGTAATAACATTTAGAAATAGATTCAACACTGAAACACTTAAAGCAAATTTAAGGGGATAGCTCCATATATCACATATACAAAAAAACACTAGTCGATTTATTTTAAATAGTTATAAATTATTCCAAACATTTATTAAAACAGATCAGTAGAAAGTCTGGAATTGTTATAATGTTCCCAATTCACTTTTATTATCCTGAATATCACTGCCTCCTTCACTCTAAAAGAAAGGCAAAAACATGACAAAATGGAAAAATGCATTTAGGCTGATAAAGTAACAGGCTTAATTTTTTTCTTTCCAACAGGATTTTAGGGCTTTCTTACTCTATGTGAGGCAATGCTGGAGTGGAAAGACACTGAACACTTTTTAACATACACTTAACTTTTTTGCTTTATCCAAGTAGAAATTATCATTTTTTAGCACTCCAAATGTTCACCATTGTACCTCTCCTCATCTTTTCTGATAGGACTTGGTGATAAATGGAGTTTGGCACATATCCAACTCTAGTAGCCATATTTTACATATGTACACATATTCTATATATACTCCATTGGTATTTGACACAGTTTTCCAGTATTATTTGAGTAATAACTTCTGATAATTCAGTTCATTTGCAATCAACTACCAATTAACCCTAGAGGGAAAATTCTATTTTCACAACTTCTATTAAATTTACAAGCATGTTCTTTTATCTGAAAAGAACTAAAAAATTCTGAACTCTGAATTACACATATATGTTTAAATAAATACCCACACAAATTCTCAT
This sequence comes from Perodicticus potto, assembly GCA_963574655.1. Lineage (NCBI taxonomy): Eukaryota > Metazoa > Chordata > Mammalia > Primates > Lorisidae > Perodicticus > Perodicticus potto. Next base: position 2,390 of record CAUYRH010168300.1, read on the forward strand.
TTACAACAAGTATCTGGTTTATATTATTATCTCAAGAGGGGAAAAACAACTATTGAGAGATTTATAGAAAAATAAACAATAACAGAAGAAATCTAAGAAAATGTTGAATTTTTAAATTTTGCTCTTTTCTTTTAAATTCTTTACCCTTCCCATCCATGATAAACCAAAATTATATAATAGAAAGATTTAAACCAGGATTAAATTAGAAACTCAAGCTTCAATTCAAACCTGTCCCCGAAAAGAACAATTTTTCCTGACTTATTTTTCTCTCACATCTAAGCAGTTAATTTACACAGTTAAATTTCAGAACTTCAAGGTTTCACATGGGTTACTACATTTAGGTACTTGTCTCTGGGGAACCACAATTGTACTCATCCTACATTTCCTAGTGGAAGTACTTTTCACCAAAGGGGTAGGCCACCTGGCACTTGAGGAACAGACAGCTTGAAATCTGGTATATAATTATCAAATGTGCACAATATTTGGTTATAACAGGCATTTTAAAAATTCAGTAATGCTCATAACGAATAACTTATTTGGACAAACTCAGTAATAAAAATAACTGGTTAATGTTAAAATAAAATGAACCACCTGCTTAATAATATATAAATATCTTGGTAAGAATAAATCAACGTGACCTGGGAGAATCTAGAAATTCTTGAGTTAGTTATAACAACATAGTGATAGGTTTTTCAAGGTACTTTCTAAACTCAGCAAGCCACTGGGCTCCAACTGCTCCATCTACAACCCGATGATCACAGCTGAGCGTAACAGACATCATGCTAGCCACATCAAACCTAGAAAAAGAGAAAAATAATATTAGGTACTATGAAAGCAATCACTGCATTTTAGCTAATAACCATCCAGATGCTGACTCCTACCCTATAATCCCAAATTGGTAATATAACCAATTTCCCACCTACTCTTCATGTCCCCCTATACCTTTGGGTCAAATTGATAGCCTGAAGGCCAAACAGACCAAATAGATACCTAGAACCTGGGTCAACAAAGGGGAAAATCCTGCCCACTACCTATTTTTACAAATAAAGGTTTATTAGAATTTACTTTTTTTTTTTTTTTTTTTGAGACAAGAATCTCACCCTGGGGTTGAGTGCTTCCTGCCTCAGCTTCCTGAGTAGCACCCCTACAGGCACCCAACACAACACCTAGCTAATTTTTCTATTTTTAGTAGAGATGAGGTCTCCCTCCTGCTCAGGCTGGTCTCAAACTCCTGAGCTCAAGTGATCTGCACATCTCGGCCTCCCAGAGTGCTAGGATTACAGATGAGCCACTGTGCCAGCCTACATACTATTTATTCACACTACAATGGCAAAGCATTTGCAACAGAGACCATGCGGCCCAGAAAGCTTACAATATTTACTATCTGACTCTTCAGGAAAAAGCGTGCTGGCCCCTCACCTAGAGTCAATAAATAAGGCTTCCCATCTGAAATAAAATTAACTGAATTTAGTAAAATTTAAAAGTTGCCACCCAGATAGAATGTATGCCTGATTCTACCAGAAGATACAGTATACCATACCAATAACTATCTTTAAAACTGAGACTCAAAACAGGCACAGGTTGGGCATAGTGGCACATGCCTGTAATTCTAGCATTTTAGGAGGCTGAGGCAGGAGAATGCTTGAGCCCAGGAGTTTGAGACCAGCCTGGGCAATAGTGAGACCCTGTCACTATAAAAAACAGAAAAATTAGCCGGGTATGGTCATGTACCTATAGTCCCAGCTGTTTGGGAGGCTAAGGCAGGAGGATTACTTGAGCCCAGGAGTTCAAGGCTGAAGTGAACTATGATTACACCACTATACTCTACCCTGGACAACAGAGCAAGATATGCCCCCCATCAAAACAAAAACAAAAACCCAGATACAGTCAGCCCTACCTCTGAGTTCTGAATTGAAATATTCAAATTCCAAAAGCAAAACTTGAATTTGCCACATACCAGGCACTGTAGTGGATCCATGCAAATGAAGTTATACATAGGCATTATATTAGATGTTACAAGTTATCTAGAGATAATTTAAAATATACAGGAGGATGTGTGTAGGTTATATGCAAACACCATACCATTTTACATCAGGAACGTGAGCATCATGGATTCTTTTTTTGTCTTCATGTTAAAATTTTATTCAGACATATGTGCTACATTAGAATTAACTTTTATGAAATAGGAATTTGGGGGAGAGACTTATATTGATACATTGTTGAAGTCTTATTTATTTCCTAAAGGTTTTTTTGGCATTCAGTGGCTGAGGCTCGTTCAGGCCTTTCAGCAAATTTATTTCTTCCACCAAGGAGTATATAGGCACATAACTTTCTTTCTTTTTTTTTTTTTATTAAATCATAGCTGCGTACATTAGTGCAGTCAAAGGGAGCATCATGGATTCTGGTATCCCTGGAGGTCTTAGCACCAGTCCCTCAAGGATACGAAGGGATGTAACAAGCTTACAACTCCCTCTCGTTTTCAGCACTTACCCTTTCTCATTGTCTGCTGGAACCAGTTTATCCTCTGAAGCACCAATTGCCAAAATACATGCTTGAGGTGGGTTAATAATAGCAGAAAAATTCTTAATTCCAAACATTCCTAAATTGGATATTGTAAAAGTCCCACCCTAGATGAAAATGGATTAAAAATAGACCATATAAATTGCTTGTCGACATAAACCAGAAAATATGACATTCTGTGAAAACACCAAAAGTTAATCTTTTAAGAAAGACCTGAATAGAATACACATTACTGAAAATACACAAACATTACAATATGAACAGAAGTCAATTATGTTGGCTTCTGCACTCTCGTTTTCAGTTTTTGATCCATGATTCAATTTTTCTTTATTTTCTGCATCTGGTGTCATTAAGAATATGTGGCAAAATTCAAAGGGGAAAAATGCAATAAATGCATTCTGCTGACCTTAGAAATAACATAATTCTTAAATTCAGGAAGTAAATAACTAATACTTTACCTGGAACTCATGTGGCTGTAGTTTACCCTCTCTTGCTTTGGTTGCTAAAGAAACCACATCATTAGCAATAGTTTCCAGGCCTTTTATATGAGCATTAAACACAATTGGTGTGATGAGTCCTGCAGGAGTACTGACAGCAACACTGACATCAACAACGTGATTTCTGTTCAAAAAGAAAAAGAAACCTAAATAACAACAACAGTGTATTAACAGCCTATGTGCTAGGTTAAACAAAAATATTGGTATTTACTTCAAAAAATTTTAGAGGAGGGGAAGGGAGAGGATGGTTGGAGGGAGGGTAATTGGTGGAACCATACCTACGGTACATCTTAGAAGGGTACAGGTGAACTTACTAAATGCAGAATATAAATGTCTTAACACAATAACTAAGAAAATGCCATTAAGGCTATGTTAACCAGTTCAATGAAAATATTTCAAACTGTATATAAAACCAGTACATTGTACCCCATGATTGCATTAACGTATACAGCTATGATTTAATATAAAAAATATATAAATAAAAAAATTTTAGAACCAGCTTGTACTACTGTTTAGGCACAGAAACTCCTGCCCTAGCTTTTATGTTTTGCTGTGCTCTATCCTTGACTTGCACTTTTTAAAAATGAATGAGAAATATGCCATTGTAGGTTGGTTTTATAGACATCTTCTAAATTCCCCTGCCATCTGCTCTGACTAAAAAACGGGTATAGATGAGTAAAAAAAAATAGTTCAGCATTCAGTGAGAATTAAACAATCAGAACTCCTTGGATTTTGAATGGAACCATACTGGCTAGCGTTGCATCTCAACAGGCAGAGTCTGAGCAGAAAAAAGGAAAAATGGTAGGAAAGAACTAAATTTTGGAGAGAAACAGGAGTGTTCAGGATTGGTGTTCAGGGTGATGGTGTCTTAGAAGAACATAAAAATGAGATTGCCAATCTTTTCTGTAGCAGGTGTTCCTATATAGTTGGGTCTCATCTCAGAATATTTAACATTGAAAATACTAATACTAAATTTAAAAAAAACTACACTGAAATTCAGTTATCAAACTATTCAAAAATCAACTATAATATATGCATTTCTGTATTCACTAACAAGATTGTTGTAAGCCTAATAATGGCTACTATTTTATAGTGAGCAAAATACTATTTAAGACATATACAACAACCACAATGTGACATTAAAATAACTGATTTGTATTGGTCACCAGATACAAGTATTAACATTTGATTTGTTCTCTACATATATAACAAGAAGAAACAGAGTTTTAGTAGAGGTTAGTGGGCAAAAACTGTGATTTTTTTTTCCCATCTAAGTAAACAAATTCCTGAATTTTATCCACAGTCACCTTAGGGTTTGTGGTAACGGCCCCTGATGAAGTAATCTGAGATGGAGAAAAGTTAAAATTTAACACAAGGGTATAGCTCTGCCTCCAAAGAACTCCAGCTCTTCCTAGGCACACTCTCCAAAAGATCTTGGGTACCAAACCCCTCATTTGCCTAAGCTGATTAGAGACAGGCTTTTGTCACTTATAAGCACAGGGATCTGCTTTAATAATATAATGTGTGACCCTTATCAGTTATCCTGGCTGGACTCTAGCCAGGGTCTCACAAACCAAATACTGGTTTCTTGATAAAATTATCTCATAAAATTTCTTTTTAAATTGCTTGGTTAGTGATCTTCACCTGGAGAAAATGGGGATGGTGTTTCCTATCTTGTTCACCAATGAACTAGCAAATAGTACACGTGGGTTTTTTTGAGACAGTCTCACTCTGTTGCCATGAGCAGAGTACCGTGATGTCATCATAGCTCACAGCAACCTCAAACTCTTGTGCTCAAGTGATCCTCTTGCCTTAATTCTTCTATTTTTATTAGAGACAGGGTCTTGCTCTTTTATAGGCTGGTCTCGAACTCCTGAGCTCAAGTAATCTGCCCATCTTGGCCTCGGATTACAGGCATGAGCCACCTTGCCCAGCCTAATACATGTTCAGTTAATGTTTCCTGAATGGCTGTATGAATAAGAAACGAAAGGCATTTGGTAAGAATAAATTGACAGAACTTACCCTGCCACCTTGATGCTTTTATCTAAATAAAAGCATACATCAAAGATAACCCAAGTTCAGTTCTAGACTACTGAAATAAATATAGAAATAAAGTCACAGGAACTTTCTGATTTCCCAGTACATGTAAAAATTGTATTTACATTATAATGATGTCTACTAAGAGTGCTATAGCATTATGTCATTTAAAAAAATCAATATACTTACCTTAATTAAAAAATACTTTATTGCTAAAACACATTAACAATCATCTGCGATTTCATCAAATTGTAATCTTTTTGCAAGTGGAAAGTCTTGTTAATTTTGATGGCTACTGACCAATGAGGGAGATGGCTGCTGAAAGCTGGAGGGACTGTGGCAATTTCTCAAAATTAAGACAACAATGAAGTTTGCTGCACCAACTGACTCCTCCTTTCAGTAAGATTTCTCTGTAGCATGTGAAGCTATTTCATGGCATTTTGGACACAGTACAACTTCTTTCAAAATTGGGAGTCAATGCTCTCAAATTGTCACTGCTTTATCAACTAAGTTTAGGGAATATTCCAAATTCTTTGTTGTCATTTCAACAATGTTCATAGCATCTTCATCAGAAGTTGATTCCTTCTCAAGAAATATGGCCAAGAATAGTGGCTCATACTTCTAATCCCAGGAATTTAGGAGGCCGAGGTGGGAGAAGTGCTTGAGGCAAGCAGCTCAAAACCACCCTGGGCAACACAGCAGGACCTGTCTCAGCAAAATAATTAAAAATTAGCTGGCTGTAGTGGCCCATTCCTGTTGTTCCACCTATTCAGGAAGGTGATGTGGGAAGACTGCCTGAGCCCAGGAGTTCAAGGTTACAATGAGCTATGATTATGGTACTGCACTCCAGTCCTCCAGCTTGGGTGACAGGGAGACCCTGTCTCAAAAAAAAAACAAGAAAACAAAACCAAAAGGGTGGCACCTGTGGCTCAAAGGAGGAGGGTGCCGGCCCCATATGCTGAGGTGGCAGGTTCAAACCCAGCTCCAGTCAAAAACTGCAAAAAAAAACAAAAACAAAAAAACCCAAAAGACAGTATTTTCTTTGATCATCCATAAGAAGCAACTGTCTGTTCAAGTTATATCATGACATTGCAGCAATCCAGTCACATATTCAGTATCTACTTCTAATTCTAATTCTCTTGCTGTTACTTCCTCCACTGAAGAAATCTCTGAATCCCTCAAATTCACCCAGGAGGGCTGGAATCAACTTCTTTCAAACTTGTGATGATGTTGATATTTTGATCTCCAAATGAATCACAAATTATTTTTTTTCAGTTTTACACTGTCACCCCTGGCAGAATGCCAGAAGTGTCATCATAGCTCAAACTGCAACCTCAAATTCCTGGCCTCAAGCCACCCTCCTGCCTTAGCCTTCTACATAGCTCAAACTGTAGGTATGCCACCATGCCCAGCTAATTTTTTCTATTTCTGATAAAGATGAGGTCTTGCTCTTGCTTAGGCTGGTCCTGAACTCCTAACTCCAATCTTCCCATCTCAGCTCCCCAGAGTGCTAGGATTATAGATAGGAGCTACCACACCCAGCCCACAAATCTTCTTAATGGCATTGAGAATGATGAATCCTTTCAAGGTTTTTCAATATACTGTATTTTGCTTAGATCCATCAGAGGAGTCATTATCTATGGCAGCTATAGTTTTATGAAATGCATTTCTTAAATAATAACACTTGAAAGTTAAAATTATTCTTTTATTCACAGGCTGCAGAAGAGACATTGTATAAGCAGGCATACAGCCCACATTCATCTCCTTGTACATTTCCAACAGAGCTCATGGGTAACCAGATTCATTTTCAGTGAACAGTAATGTTCTGAAAGGTATGTTTTCTTCTGAGCAGTAGGTCTTAACTCAACATTGGGCTTCAAATATTCAGTAAACCATTGTATGAACAAATGAGTTGTTATCCAGGCTTTGTTATTCCATTTGCAGGGCACGGATGAGATTTAACATAATTCTTTTTACTTTTTTGAGATAAGAGTCTTGCTCTGTTGCCCAGGCTAGAGTGTCATGGCATCAGCCTAGCTCACAGCAACCTCAAACTCCTGGGGTTAAGCAATGGGCAACTCCTGGGCTTACTGTCTCAGCCTTCTAAGTAGCTAGGACTATCTGCCAAAACACCCAGCTAATTTTTTCTATTTTTAGTAGAGACAAGGTCTTATTCTTGTAGAGGCTGGTCTCAAACTCCTGAGCTCAAGAGATACTCTTGCCTTGATCTCCCAGAGTGCTAGGATCACAGGCAGGAGGCACCACACCCAGCCTAACATAATTCTTAATGGCCTGAGGATTTTTGAAATGGTTAATGAGTACTGGCATCAACTTAAAGTCATCAGCTGCAATTAGCCCCTAACAAAGGGTCAGCCTATACTTTGAAGCTTTGGAGTCAATACTGACTTCTCCTCTCTGGCTATTAAAGTTCTACATGGCATCTTCTTTCAAGATAAAGCTGTTTTTTAATCTATATTAAAAATCTGGAGTTTATCATAGCCACTTCCATCAATTACCTTAGCCAGATCATCTAAATAACTTGTTATAGCTTCTGCATCAGTAGTTGCTGCTTCATCAAGTTCTTCTAGCTTCAAAGCTTTCTTCTCCACCTTGCTCACTGCTATTAGCCTTCACGGAATTGAAAAGAGTTAGAGCCTTGCTCTGGATTAGGCTTTATCTTGAAGGAATGTTGTTGCTGGAGTGCTCTTCTACCCAGACCAGCGGTTCTCAATCTGTACTAAAGGACTGCGGCATTAGGAAAGCTGAGAACCACTGACTCAGACCATACTCTGTCGGTATTAGCAATAAAAAGCTATCTCACTTTCTCATCATCCACATTCACTGGAGTAGCACTTTTAATTTTCTTCAAGAACTTTTCCTTTGCATTCATAAATTGGCTAACTTTGACACAAAAGGCCTACCTTTTAGCCTACCTTGGCTTTTGATACACATTCCTTACTAAACTCAATTATTTCTAGCTTTTGATTCAAAGTGAGAGATATGAGTCCTCCTTTCAATTAAACACTTAAAGGCCATTGTAGGATTATTCATTGGCCTATTTTCAATATTGTTGTATCTCAGAGAATAAAGAGGCCCAAGGAGAGGGAGAGAGACTGAGGAACAGCTAGCCGGAGGAGCAGACAGAACACATACATTTATCAATTAAATTTGCTACCTTTTATGGGTATGGTTCATGGGGCATCAAAACAATTCAATAATAACATCAAAAATCACTGACCACAGGCTCCCCCCAACAAATATAATAAATAACAAGGTTGAAACATTGTGAGATTTACTACTATGTGACACAGAGACAGGAAGTGAGCACATGCTGCTGGAAAAAGGCACCACTGGCGTGGTTGATGCAGAGCTGCCACAAACCTTCCCCTTGTAAGAAATGCAATTATCTGGGAAGCACAATAAAGCGAAGTGCAGTAAAATAAGGTCTGCCTTTAGTATTTTCTTTATATATTCTGAAGAGTAGAAAGCTCTGACTTCACACCCACCTAAAGGGCTGTAACACACACATACAAAATAACACATGTTGATGAGAATATGGAGAAACTGGAACCCTTATTCACTATTAGTGGGCAGACAAAATGATACAGCCACTTTGAAAAATATTGTGAACGTTTCAGAAAAATTAAAAATTTACCTATGACCCAGTAATTCCATTACTAGGGATCTCCCGAAGAGAAACAAAAAATGTGCCCACACAAAGACATGTACATAAATGGGTACATAAGGGTTCCAGTTTCTCCATATTCATAGTGGTATCATTCATAACAGCAAAAAAATTGGAAGCAATCAAATGATCCTCAAATGGGGAAGGCATAAACAAAGATTGGTATACTGACATAGGTGAGTCCTATTCAGCAATGAAAAGAATAAACTGCAGATACATGCAACAACATGGATGAGTCCCAACACTGTTAAGCAAAAGAAACCAGATGAAAAAGATCACATGTTTTATGATTCCATTTCTATGTAAGGCCTAGAAAATATAAATCTATAGATTCAAACTGCCCAGGAGCTACGGGCAGAAGCAGGAAATTACTACAAATGGACACGAATGATCTCTGTGGAAATGATAGAACTTTCTAAATTTAGACTGTGGTAAAGGCTGCACAATTCTGTAAATTTAATAAAAATCAAGGAATTATACACTTAGAGCAGATGGATTTTATGTTATGTAAATTATAGCAAATTAAAGCTATTTAAAAAAAAGAAGTGCCTATAGGCTGGCACAGAGGAGACTGGAAGGAATGTTAGAAACCATCCCTGCCTTTAGGATACTTATAATCTATATAAGGAAATGGACTTGTTGCATACAGAAAAAAATAAAGCAGCAAAACCAGAACATAATAAATATTCGTTGCATTAAAGGAAGTGCCAAGTGAGTAATCCATACACTATTTAGGAAGAAAAGCTTACTTTTGCCTTAGGTTTATAAAGTGGGGCAACTTGAGCTATGCTCTAATGATAGATATGATTTCAACAGGATACAGCAGTATAATGCTATTAAGACTAAACTGTACTAAGGAAAAAAAAAAAGACTAGATGTACATCTTGGTTCAGAACAGCTGATACTCGTATCTTGGCTTGACATTTACTACCTATGTGACTACCTACCTGCCTATGTGACTTTAGGCAGGTTACTCAACTTCTCTGTGCCTCAGTTTCCTCATGTGTGAAACTGAGACAATAATGGTACCCACTTCACGAGGTTCTCATGAGAATTAAATAAAATAATACAACTAAATTGCTTAAGCATTCATTAAATGATACCTGCTGAGCTTATAATTAAATGGGGGGAAAAAACCTCTAAAAACAAAGAAAGGGAAAGCCCAAACAGCATCCTAAAAAGAGAGAAGTAAAAGGTATGTTGAGTCATAGTGGTTAACTTAGATTGGTATAAGGCTTTATAGAAAAAGAAGATTGCAAAAAACACATCTTAGCTGAATTATGGAAGGCTCTGAATGCCTTGAGAAGTGAACCATTTCTGTTCAAGCACCAGAAAGCAATCCCTCTGTGGTATGAATAGGAAGGCTGATTTAAAGTTTGTTTAGTGCGATGAATGGTGGCCTTACAAAAGACATACTATGTTCTAATCCTTGGAACCTATCAGGGTGACTTTATTTGGAAAAAAGGTCAAAGGTCTTTGGAGGTATAATTAGGATCCTGAGATGAGATCATCCTGTATTATCTGGGTGATCCTAAATCCAAAACCAAGTGTCCCTAATAAGAGAAGACACAGACACAGCAGAAGGCCATGTAAGGTTAGAGGTAGATATCACAGACATTACAACTACAAAGCAAGAAATGCCTAGACCTACCAAGACTAGAAAAGCAAGCAAGGATTCTCCCCTAGAGTCATTGGAGGGAGCACAACAACCCTGCCAACAATGGTTTTGGACTTCTGGCCTACAGGACAGTGAGAGAATAAATTTTGTTTTAAACCATCAATTTTGTGGTCATTTATAATAGCAGCCCTAGGAAACTAATACAGTTTATTAGGAATATTAGACCCTCAGATCTTCTCCAAGCGGGAAGTAACAAAGCAAAAAGTTAGAACCATTACACAATATACTTGACCAGATTGAAAAATGGTTTAATAGCTCCCCTAGGGAGTTTCATAAAGAATTCTTGGTGTGTATACATAGAAAACTAGGTCCTCACTTAGGCAATCATTAAAATCAGTTAGGTCAGTATTCATGGTATACCATATGTCTTAGTCATATACAATTATTCTTACAGGCATAAAAATATTACACTGAAGACACATACACATTCTAAAAAAATTAACAATGAATGTGTGTGTAAGCACACACATTAACTTTCCCCCATGACAAGGTCTTACTCTGTTGCTTGGCATTATCACAGCTCACTGCAAGCTCAAACTCCTGGACTCAAGTGATCCTCATGCTTCAGTCTCCCAAGTAGCTGAGATTGGGACTACAGGCACATGCTAGCACACCCAGCTAATTTTTCTATCTTTGTAGAGACAAGATCTTGCTATGTTTTTCAAGCTGGTCTTGAATTTCTAGCCTCAAATGATTCTTCTGCCTCAGCCTCCCATAGTGTCAGGATTACAGACAGGAACCACAGCACCCAGTGTTCAATATAGATTTAATCCAAATTTGGCTATAATCAATCTGACAGGGTAGTAATATGTGTGATTATAGGGAGAGTATATGACAAAGCAAAAATTTAATGTTCTTTAATAGCAAGTCAGTCAATAAAGTGAAAAATAAAAAAATTCATGAAAGGCAAAAAAGAAATGTTATTTAGAAATCTAAAGGTAGGCTCGGCGCCTGTGGCTCAACGGGCTAAGGCACCAGCCACGTACACCTGAGCTGACGGGTTCAAATCCAGCCTTGACCCACCAAACAACAATGACGGCTCCAACCAAAAAATGGCCGGGCGTTGTGGCGGGCGCCTGTGGTCCTAGCTACTTGATAGGCAGAGGCAAGAGACTCACTTGAGCCCAGGAATTGGAGGTTGCTGTGAGCTGTGATGCCACGGCACTCTACCCAGGGTGACAGCTTGAGGCTCTGTCTCAAAAAAAAAAAAAAAAAGAAATCTAAAGCAAGAAATCTAAATCTGGAGCAAGAGGGTGGGACAAGTGGTTTGTTCAGCTAAGCTCTCCTAGAAACACTGAGGAAAAAGACAGGACCTAACCACACCTGGCACAGGGACCTTGACCACAGTCATAGCTCAGGGAGAACAGTGAGGAGGTGGTGAACTGGATACAGTGTGTGATCTGGAGGGTGGAGATCTGATGAATTAGGCAAGTGATTATGGCCAGCTGACAACCCACGGAGGTCCAGAACAGGAAGAAGCCTTTCTGGAATTTTCAGTTATTGGGGGAAACTGCAAGTTTAATGGAAAGCTTTAAGAGTGGGCAGACTCCAACAGTATTTTGGCTGGTGAGGCAGCCATACTGAGAAGGTCTTGGTGGCCAGGGGGCTACCACTGAAGGAAGGTCAGGAGAAGGTCTCAGCAGGGGCCTAAAGCACAGCAGTCTTAATTCCGCCTGCCAGGTTCAGAACTCCACTCTTGGGACAGGCTAAAGGACTCCCACAACCCATGGGAACTGGTGTAAGAGGGCACTGTGAGACCTGCCCATGAAGGATTCTTGTGAGCTTTAAGATCTCAACCTGGCAGGGTCTGAATGCTGAGAGACAATCACACAATCACTGAAGGCAACTAAGTTTGGAATAAGGACCATAAAGGCTGTGCTCTCCATCTCCTAAAACACCACAGCACCATCTGGTGTCCCGGAAAGATATTGCAACATACTGTCATCAAGAGTGAGGACTTCTGTTTATTTGGCCACAAGGAAGAGTTTGGCTTAGCTCAGGCTGAGGCTACTTCAAGACCTAAGCGCTGAGACAACGTAATTTGAAGCAAAGGAGGCAGTGAGAAGGAAAAAGGAGGACAAGGAGGTAAACAAGAAGAAAGAACACATGAGAAGGAATCAACAGAAAAATTTCAGCAACATGAAAAGCCAAAAGAGAAGAGCTATGCCAAGGAACCATAAGGCAGCTTCTGCAGCAGACTCTACCTATAAAAAATTAATGGACTTGACAGAAAGGGAATTTAAAATATGGATAAATAGGGCGGCGCCTATGGCTCAAAGGAGTAGGGCACTGGCCCCATATGCTGAAGGTGGCGGGAACAAACCCAGCCCCAGCCTTAAAAAAAAAAAAATTAAATAAAATATGGATAAATATAATAAAAGTAATGAATGAGAAAATGGAAAGACAGAACCAAAAGTTGGATGAGAGATATGTAGAATATAGAAAGGATATGTCAGATTAAGGAAATAAAGGACACAATCAGGGAATGTAAAGATGCAGTAGAAAGTGTCTGCAATTCAGTAGCCTTTGCATATGACAGCCAAGATGAGAAACTAATGAAGGACACAATTCCTTTCACAGTAGCATCAAAGAAAACAAAATACTTAGGAATATACATAACAATTTTCTTTCTCTGTAAAGAGAAATTTTCTTTATAAAGAAAATTACAAAACCCTAAGAAAAGAAATAGCAGAAGATATTAACAAAAGAAAGAATATATCATGCTCATGGCTGGGAAGAATTAACATTGTGAAAATGTCTTAACTACCCAAAGCAATCTACAGATTCAATGCAATCCCCATTAAAATGCCATCATCATACTTTCAAGATTTGAAGAAAATAAGTCTTTGTTTTGTATGGAATCAGGAAAAAACCAGTATAGCCAAGGCAATTCTTAGTAATAAAAACAAAGCCAGGTGTATTACCCTACCAGACTTTCAGCTATACTACAAGGCCACAGTGATCAAAACAACATAGTATTGGCACAAAAATAGAGACATTGACATTTGGAACCAAATAGAAAACCATGAGATGAAACTAACATCTTACAGTCAATTGATATTTGATGAATCAAACAAGAACATACACTGAAGAAACAAATTCCTATTCAATAAATGGTGCTGAGAAAACTGGATAACCCTATGTAAAAGACTGAAACAGTGGTGGGTGGCACCTCTGGCTCAGTGAGTAGGGTGCTGGCCCCATATACTGATGGTGGTGGGTTCAAACCCGGCCCCAGCCATACTGCAACAAAAAAATAGCCAGGCATTGTGGTGGGTGCCTGTAGTCCCAGACTCTGCAGGTTAAGGCAAGAGAATCACCTAAGCCCAGGAGTTGAGGGTGCTGTGAGCTGTGACGCCATGGCACCCTACTGAGGGCAACAAAGTGAGACTCTATCTCAAAAAAAAAAAAAAAGACTGAAACAGGACCCACACTTCTCACCACTTACAAAAATTTATTCAAGATGGATAAAGATTTAAATCTAAGGCATGGGCTTGGCGCCTATAGCATGGTGGTTATAGCGTTGGCCACATGCACCGAGGCTGGTGAGTTCGAACCTGGCTCAGGCCACCTAAACAACAAAGACAACTGCAACAAAAAATAGCCAGGTGCTGTGGCAGGTGCCTGTAGTACCAGCTACCTGGGAGGCTGAGACAAGAGAATCACTCACACCCAGAAGTTGGAGGTTGCTGTGAGCTGTGACGCCATGGCATTCTACCAAGGGTGACATAGTGAGACTCTGGTGCCTATGGCTCAGTGAGTAGGATGCTGGTCCCATAAACCAAGGGTGATGAGTTCAAACCCAGCCCTGGCCAAACTGCAACAACAAAAAAATGAATAAAAAAATAAAAATAAACTTAATAAAAAATAAATAAAATAAGTAAATCTAAGGTATGAAATAATAAAAATCCTCAAAGAAGTGTGAGGAACTTGAAGATATTGGCCTGTGGAAAGAATTTATGAAGAAGACTTTAGTGGCAACTGCAACAACAAAAATAAACAAATGAAACTTAAACTGAAAAGCTTCTGTACAGCTAAGGAAACAACAACCAGAACACACAGACAACCTTCAGAATGGGAAAAGATATTTGCATATTATGAATTGGACAAAAGCTTGATAACTAGGATCTATAGAGAATTCCAATTAATCAACAAAAATAGACCAAACAATCCCATGTATCACTAAGAAAGAGACATGAATAAAACCTTCTCTAAAGAAGACAGACATATGAAAAAATGCTCATCGTTCCTAATCATCAAAGAAATGCAAATGAAAACTATCGTGAGATATCACCCAACCCCAGTGAGAATAGCCCGTATCAGTCCCAAAGCTGCAGATGCTGCCGTGGATGTGGAAAGAAGGGGACATTTTTATCCTGCTGGTGGAACTGCAAACTAATACGACCTTTTTCGAGGGAAGTATGGAGAATCCGCAAACAACTCAAATTAGACCTCCCGTGGGGCAGCGCCTGTGGCTCAAAGGAGTAGGGCACTGGCCCCATATACCGGAGGTGGCGGGTTCAAACCCAGCCCCAGCAAAAATGTGCAAAAAAAAAATTTGGCCTCCCGTTTGATCCTAAAATCCCATTACTAGGCATCTGCCCAGAAGAAAAAAAATCCTTTTATCATGAGAACATTTGCACTAGACTGTTTATTGCAGCTCAATTTACAATCACCAAAATGTGGAAACAGCCTAAATGCTCACCAACCCAGGAAAGGATTAACAAGCTGTGGTATATATATACCATGGAATACTATTCAGCTACTAAAAAAGATGGACATTTTACATCTTTTACATTAACCTGGATGAAGACGGAACACATTCTTCTCCATCACAAGAATGGAGAAGCAAGAATCCAATGTACTCAATTCTGATATGAAAGCAGTAGATGAGCTAATACAAGGGATGGGAGGAGAAATGAGCAAGTGGGGAGAGGAGAGAAAAGAGGAGGATGGGGGGTCAGGGTATGGCACACCTCTTAGGGGCAGGACACAATTATAAGAGGGAATTTATGTAACAAATGCAATCAGTATAACCTAATTTTTTGTACCTTCATCTCAAACAATAAAAATTTTTAAAAACTTAGAAAAACAGAAATCTAAAGGTAAATACCAGAAGAAATAATAGGTTGAAAGTTATATTTGCCTCTTGGGAGAAGATTTAACTAGGGTTTTCTTCAACCTTTTTTATCATCTATAGTTAAACTTCCAAAGCACATTTCAATTATTTTGATCAAAAAAAAAAGTTAAAAAGAGAATATAATTATTGTGCTTTGAGCTTCTTTTGAAAATAATTAATAATCTTTAAAAATTTTTGCAGCATTGGCTTGGCACCCATAGCACAGTGGTTATGGTGCCAGCCACATACAACGAGGGTGGTGGGTTCAAACTCAGCCTGGGCCACCTAAACAACGACAATTGCAAAAAAAAAAAAAAAATAGCCAGGCGTTGTGGTGGGCACCTGTAGTCCCAGCTACTTGGGAGGCTGAGGCAAGAGAATCGCTTAAGCCCAAGAATTTAAGGTTGCTGTGAGCTGTGACACCATGGCACTCTACTGAGGGTGACACAGCGAGACTCTGTCTCAAAAAAAAAAAAAATTTGCATCACATCAGCAGTGAAAAATCACTGCCCTAAACCATGGAGCAATATTACAACAATGGTACCTAACTGTGCTATACTATAAATTATATTTGGTCTTTGTCCCCATTTCCTGTCATTAGAACCCCTAGATTCCCGAGAATTTCCTGAATAGAGTATCTTCTGGTATTCATAACGAACCCCTTTGATAACTCCTGAGTTTATGCTAATGAACTTAGCATAGTTACTTAGGGTGGATTCTCTGAGTACCCTCAAAATAGGTTCAGTTATAAGAAAAGCCAAAGTGATTACAGGAGTAGAATAATGGAACTGTCAGCCCCACCTACCAACTTTTGGGAAAGGGAAAGGGGGGCATAGGCTGCAGATTTTGGATTTCAAACTCTATAAAATCTCCTGAATGTGATTTGATGAGTTTCTAGTTGCTGAACCATATAAATTGTCAGAGTAGTGCACCCACCCAGCTAGGGCATGGGCACTCCATACCATCCCACCCCACACCTCACCCTATCCATTTCTTGATCTGGTGTTCATCTGCATCCTTTACAATATCCTTTATAATAAACCAGCGTTTCCCTGAGTTCTGTGAGCTGTACTAGCAAATTAATTGGGGAAGTCAAAGGAACCAGTTTGTAAACAATATGTAAAAAGGACAAGTAGCCTAGACTTTTGATTGGCATCTTAAGTGGGGTACTCTTGTGGGACTGAGCTTTTCACCTTTGGGATCTGACACTATCTCCAGGTAGACTGCATCGAAATTGAACTAAATTACAAAAATTTATTGCATAATTAATTATGCAATTTGTGTGTGGAAAAATGCCCTGTCAATCTACCCACACACACACATCTGGTCATAGAAATGGTGCTGTGAGAATGTAAGAGTAGATTGGAAAGGAAAAGTATTTTCCTTTCAGAATAAAATAACATAAAAGCATTACATAGCAGAAAAAGCCTAGGCTCAGCAGTCTTAATTTTGGCACTAATCACAGTTCTGACATTGCCTAGCTTATGAACTCTAGGCAAATAACTTAATTCATCAAACCTGTTTCTTCATTAAATTTGGGAGTAAAAGCACTTAACTCAGAAGATGGTTTGGAAGATTAAATGAGAAAATGTGAAACACACTCAGTGCCATGCTAGTCACAAGTCACCATATTAACAAATACTGCTTTCAGTTTTGCCCTGAACTTCAATTCAGGAGAAATCACTGGTGAAAAAAAGTCATTTATATAACTGTTTTGTGAGCATCATTATTAGCTTAAAGATATATATGTATGCTGATCTCATACAAAGAATCTGTGGCCTTCACTAATTAAAGTAAGCAGTACCTCATAAGCAGTTTGTGCTGTCTTTGAATTGTTTTACCCTGGAAGTCATCTCCCCTCCCGCTTTGTGCTCTAAGTCTCCCTGTTCTCTCAACTGCTAGTTACACATGAGATAATGCGAGAAAATTGTCAAAGGATATAAAACCTTGCCCAGTTACACTTACTGTCTTATAACTGTGTCCATCCAAGAAGAATTTGCTTCAGGAACTTTCAAACATGCCAAAGCAGAAGCTTTTATGATGAAATCATTGACAGAAACTTTGCTTCTCCCTTCTAACATCTGTAAAGACAAGAAACCATTGTAATTTCTTAAATTCTCTCCCCAAAGAGTGAAACTGAGAAAAGGAAGGGGAAGAGAATATGCAAATGCTCTGAGGTGGAAAGAATAAAATGAAACAAAAATGGTGGTTTTCTCATCTTTTTTTTTAAGGAGGCTGGGTAAGGTTTGAACCTGGGGCCCCTGGAGTGCAGGGCTGGTGCTCTAACACCTGAACTATGGTGCCTAGCCCTCTTTCATCATTTTTAATTTAGGTTTTTACAGCTGTTAAGTTTTCTGCTAAGTGCTGCTTTTGCTGTATCCTGTTATAGTAAGTATATTATGTCCTAATTTTCATTTATCTCAACAAAACCAAAAGTTCTTTGAAGTATAAACAAAAGACAACCACAGTGACAAACGTTTAGTTAGACTGACCAGGAAAAAAAGACAGAAGACTCAAATTCCTAAATCAGGAGTAAAATAGGAGAAATTACTATCTACATTACAGAAAGAAAAAGAACTATAGAGAATACTATAAACAACCATATGCAAAACAAGCTAGATAGCCCAGATGCAATAGACAAATTCTTAGAAAGGTTCAAACTATCAAAACTGAACCAGGAGAAAAGCAAAACTCTGAACTGACCAATAACTAGTAAAAAGACTGAATTGGTATTTTATTTTATTTTATTATCTATTCTATTCTATTCTAATTTTTTGAGTTAGTCTCACTCTGTCACCATGGGTAGAGTGCCGTAGAATCACCATAGTTCACAGCACCCTCAAACTATTGGGCTCAAGCAATCTTCTGGCCTCAGCCTCCTGAGAAGCTGAAACTACAGGCGCCCACCACAATGCCTGGCTAGTTTTTCTATTTTTGGTAGAGAAGGGGCCTCGCTCTTGCTCAGGTTCATCTCAAATCTCTGAGCTCAGGCAATCCACCCTTCTTGGCCTCTGAGAATGCTAAGATTATAGGCATGAGCAACCCACCTGGCTGAACTGGTAATTTTATACCTACATAGAAAAGCTTAGACACAAGGGCTTAACTGGTGAATTATACCAAAAATTTAACGAATTAATATCAATTCTTCACAAATTATGTCAAAGAACAGAAGAGCAAGAAATACTTCCCCACACAGTCTGGCCAGTATTGATACCCAAACCATTTTTCACACACACACAAAGATTAAGAAAAAAAATACCACATACACAGGCTGGGTGTGGTGGCTCACCCCTGTAAACCCAACACTTTGGGAGGCTGAGTTGGGAGGATCATTTGAGGCCATGAGTTTTAAAACAGCCTGGACAACATAGCAAGAACCTGTCTTTATGAAAAATGAAATCAGCTGGGTGTGGTGCTGGGCGCCTGTAGTCCCAGCTACTCAGGAAGCTGAGGCAGGAGGATCACTTAAGTGAGCTGCATTCCAGCCTATACAATAGAGACCCTATCTCAAGAAAAAAAAAAGGAATTGAAATGACACAATATTTAAAATGGGATGGGCCTAGAATTGTTATTTTTTTATAATTATTATTTTTAATTGAGACTGAGTCTCATTATGTCACCCTCAGTAGAGTGCCATGGCGTCATAGCTCACAGGAACCTCCAACTCTTGGTCTCAAGTGATTCTCTTGCCTCAGCCTCTCTAGTCCTCTCTGGGACTACAGGTGCCTGCCACAATGCCCTGCTATTTTTCTGTTTGTTTGTTTAGCAAGCCTGGGCTGAGTTCGAACCACCAGCCCTGGAGCATGTAGCTGGCACCCTAACCACTAACCTACAGGTGCCCAGCTTGTTTTTATTTTTTTTGAAGACAGTCTCATTCTGTCAGCCTGTGGTTGAGTGCCCTGGCATCATCATAGCTCACAGCAACCTCAAAGTCTTAGGCTTAAGCAATCCTCTTGCCTCAGCTTTCTGAGTAGCTGAGACTACACATGCCTGCCACAAAACCTGGCTAATTTTTCTACTTTTAGTAAAGATAGGATCTTGGTCTTGCTCAGGCTGGTTTCAAACTCCTGAGCTCAAGCAATCTGCCCAACTCAGCCTCCCAGAGTCCTAGGATTATAGGTGTGAGCTATCATGCCCAGCCCACAATATCTCTTATAAATAATCCTCAATCAAATACTAGCAAGAAAAAAAATTGAGCAGTATATAAAAAGGATTATTCACCATGACCAAATGGAATCCCATGAATTCAAGATTCATTTAACACATAAAATTAATGTAATAATGTCTTAATAAAATACAGTTCAAAAAACACCTGACCATCTCAACAGACACAGAAAAAGCATTTGACAAAATTCAATGCCACTATTCATGATAAAAACACTCCACAAACTAGGAATAGGCAGGTACTTCCTCAATCTGACAATAAAATAGGTCTACGGAAACCCACAACCATCATTATGCTAAATGGTCAAAAACTCACTCCCCCTGCTATAAAGAACAAGACAGGGATGACCATTCTTGCCAGTTCCTACTCAACATTATACTGAAGGTGCTAGCCAGAAAAATTAAACAGGCATACAGGGTGGCGCCTATGGCTCAGTGAGTAGGGCACTGGCCCCATATACCGATGCTAGTGGGTTCGAACCCAGCCCCAGCCAAACTGCAACAAAAAAATGGTCGGGCGTTGTGGCAGGCGCCTGTAGTCCCAGCTACTCCGGAGACTGAGGCAAGAGAATAGCCTAAGCCCAAGAGCTGGAGGTTGCTGTGAGCTATGACATCACAGCACTCTACCAAAGGTGACAAAGTGAGACTCTGTCTCTAAAAATATAAACAACAAAAAATAAACAAGGCACACAGTTCAAAAAAAAAAGTAAAATTATTGGTAGGATCTGTTTATAAAAAAAATCCTAAGAAATACATATGCAAACTATTAAACCTAATAAATAAGTTCAATAAGATTGCAGGATAAAGTCAATATAGAAAAATCAATTGTTTTCTTAATTTAAAATTAACAATTAAGAATTGTTTTAACTGATTTTAAAATTAATTTTTCTCAATTAATCATACAGTTACAGATAGAATTCCCTGTTCTACTCTTTCCTCTCTTCTCAATACTTCACTTGACTGATCTAAAAATAAATAAATAAATAAAAGACTAGGCAAGTACAGTAGCTTTGGAAAGTGGGGAAACAGCAAAACAAGGAGTTTAATCTGTTACTGACTGTGAACAATCAACTGAGGTAACTCACTACC
This sequence comes from Perodicticus potto, assembly GCA_963574655.1. Classification (NCBI taxonomy): domain Eukaryota; kingdom Metazoa; phylum Chordata; class Mammalia; order Primates; family Lorisidae; genus Perodicticus; species Perodicticus potto. The sequence continues at coordinate 23,179 of CAUYRH010168300.1, forward strand.
TTGGACCAGCTTCAACTAGTCGTAAAAAAAAAATTGTGCTCCTACATAGCAGCAATGAATAATCTGAAAATAAAATTTAGAAAACAGGCCAGGCACGGTTGCTCATGCCTATAATCGTGGGCTGAGGCTAAGGATAGCTTGAGCTCAGGAGTTCAACACCAACCTGAGCAAGAGCTAGATCCTGTCTCTAAAAACTAGCTAGAGATTGTAGGGGGCCTGTAGACCTAGTTATTTGGGAGGCTGAGGCAAAAGGATCACTTGTGCCAGAGTTTGAGGTTACTGTGATCTACAACACCAAAACACTACTGAGGGTGTCAAAGTAAGACTTTGTCTCAAAAAAAAAATAAATAAAACTTAGAAAACAACTATTTATAATAACATCAAAAAGAATAAACTAGGAATAAATTTAACAAAAGAAGTGTAAAATTTGCACTCTAAACTATAAAAATGGTTGAAAGAAACTGAAGAGGACTTATCTAAATGGAGGGACACCCATGTTCATGAATAGGAAACTAAAAATTGCTAGGATGGTAAAACTCTTGAAATTGATCGGCACATTCAATGCAAAATCCCAACTCACTTCATTGCAGAAATTTACAAGCTAATTCTAAAATTCATTTAGAATTGCTAGGGACTCAGACAAAACAATCTTGAGAAAGAATCACATTGTCTGATTCTAATGTTTTGGGGGGTTTTCTTTGAGACTGAGTCTGTTGCCCTGAGTAGAGTGCCACAGCATCATCATAGCTCACAGCAACCTCAAACTCTTGGGCTCAAGCTATCCTCCTGCTTCAGCCTCTGGAGTAGCTGGGACTATAGGCACTCACCACAATGCCTGAGTAGTTTTTTCTTTTTTTCAGTAGAGACAGAGTCTCATCCTTGCTCAGGCTTGCTCAGTCTCAAACTCCTAAGCTCAAGCAATCCACCCATCTCAGCGACCCAGAGTGCTAAGATGACAGGTATGAGCCACAGTGCTTAGCCACATTTTGTTTGTAAAACATACTACAAAGTAGTCAGGCACAGTGGGAGGCTGAAGCAGGAAAATCACTTGAGCCCAGGAATTCAAGCCTGCAGTGAGCTATGATGGTACCACTGCACTCCAGCCAAGGGTAACTCCTCCCTCCAAGAAAAAAAAGAAAAACATTATGTACAATAATAAAAACATAAATAACCCAATGAAAAACTAATAAGGGATCTAGTTTAGACATTTCCACATTTACTTTCCAATCATCAACTAGCATTCTGTGTCAACATACATGGGAAACGTAAATGTTTAGTGCACAAGAAAAATATCTGAATGTAGAGAGTTGGAATTTCTCGATGTTTTACCTTATTAAGTTCTTTCCGTACCAACAAAACTTCTCCCATATTTACATCAATAGAAAGGTAATAATGAGGTATGGTTTGCTTTGATTGCATTAATCGCTGCGCAATAACCTGAAACCAAAGAGATCAAAAATTATTAATCTTAATTATTTTAAGACCTACCTAATTCAGGGCTACGTCTCTTCACCTCCCTCTCTGGTAATGCTTAGCCTCTAGCACTATTAGAATCAAAAGATGGGAGGACTACATCATAACTTAGCACTTTCTGGTAGGTTTAATCAGAACAAGTCAGCCAAACCAAACTTTCCTTAAACTAATTACCTAATAGTCCTAACTAAAAAAACCTTCATTAGTGTTTTAAACTATGGCTCCAATTAAAAAAACCAGAGTAAAGATGCCGCTAATAGCTTTGGTTTCCGATTATACTAATACTCTTACTCGACGAATGTTGCTGATTGGGACGTCTGTGAAGACACCTGTAGGAACTGGAGCCACTCCTGGACCCGGAGGAGGCACAGCAGCTGCCGGGGCCTACAGGGGAGAGAAAAGCTTCTAGTAACTGGGGCTAAACCTTAGGATTAGCATCTGGAAAGGGCTGTCAATAACTCTTTTATAAGCAGCAAAGTAAAAACAACCAAGTTTTATAGATGAAAAGCTTTTCCTATACCCAGGGAGAAAAAGGAGCTTGGATGTAGACTGCTTAAAAGGTTTTCAATTATGAAAGGTTTTCAATTCTGAAATTATGTTTCAAGTGTTATCTTTCTTTATACCAAAGTACATTCATTGACTAGTTATGTCAAAATAATTGTTTTTGCAAAATTATCTTCAAGAAAAGCAATCAAAGCATTCTTAAATTGAAAGGATTAAGAAACAAATACAACAAGCTAATACATTATCCTAAATCATGTTAAGGAAAAAAAAAGGAGTTGGAGATTGCTGTGAGCTGTGATGCCATCGCACTCTACCCAGGGTGACACAGCTTGAGACTCTGTCTGAAATAAATAAATAAATGCAGAAAGAAAAAAAAAGACAGTCTCTTTTACTTCAAAGCAAACATCTGAATAAATAAATCATTTCCTTATACTTAGCTGATTATCTTAGCTTAAACAATGAAGCAAAAGATGGATATATAAATTGAGTCTCTGTGTGAACTAATCAGTCCACAAACCCTAGTCAACCAACTTATAAACATGCTTTTTACAGTTGCTTTCCATATCCATGAGTTCTGCATCCACAGTTTCAACCAACTACAGTTAGAAAATATTATGGGGGAAATTGGGTGCATTTATACTGAACAAATAGACTTTTTCTCCTTATTGTTATTCTCTTAACAATGTAACAGAACTATATAACATTTACACTGTATTAAGTATTACAAAAAATCTAGAGATGATTCAACCTATTCATTAGGATGTGCATAGGTTATATGCAAACACTACACCATTTTATCTGAAGGACTTCATGGATTTTGGTTTCTGAGGGAAGTCCTAGAGCCAACCCGCCACAGATAATAAGCAATGACTGTATTGTTAAACTGCTAAAATTATAAAAAACATATTTCCAGTTAAGCTATTTCATTCATAATAATGTTATGAAGTGGTCTAACCAGCTGGATAAACCACTGTGCAGGTAAACTGTCAAAAATGAGTAAGCATCAAATATAACATACTGGAGCAGCTTTAGCAGGCACAAAAGAGTCAATGTCCTTCTTGGTAATTCTACCATCTGGTCCTGTCCCTGGAAAGATACATAAATGTCACACACATGACATCACACCAATGGTTCCCGAGGAGATCAACACTGTGATCCCAGAGCGTTAAGTTCCTAGAAGTTCACTACCAGAAGCACTCGGAAGGGATCACAACTATCGCCCAGAACCTTAAGGTGCTGAGAATACCAGCTTTTGTCAATTGTTAATTTTAATCCATGCTTGCATGATCAGTAATGGGTCTTTCCTTTTTTTTTTAAATAGAGACAGAGCCTCGCTTTGTGGCCCTGAGTAGAGTGCCGTGGCATCACAGCACACAGCAACCTCCAGCTTTTGGGCCTAGGCGATTCTCTTGCTTCAGCCTCCCAAGTAGCTGGAACTATAGGCACTCACCACAACGCCCGGCTATTTTTTGTTGCAGTTTGGCGGGGGGTGGGTTCGAACCCACCACCCTTGGTATATGGGGCCTATAATGGGGACGCCGCCCTGGGTCTTTTCTCTTTAACTACAGCAAACATTCTTTTATCTATTTCTCTTTTGAAGTTTTACAAAATTAAGTTGTACTCTTTTCCAAGTTCTTAAATTGAGAAATACTAGAATCAAGATAATGCTGAGCAGTTTATATATCCAAAAGGAATACTAGCTGCTGCCTCCTGGTTAGCTCAAAGAAAAAAACAAACACCCTTTTTGAACCATGAAATAGACCTCATTTGGGTTTGGGTTCTGGATTCATTTGACCATAAAGAATTCCCTTTGTACAGTGTCAATAGGTTAGATGACAACTGCTGTGGACAAATTAGGGAAGTCAATTTTTTTACCCCAAAGAGGATGAGTAACTTTTCTTTTTAAATTTCAGAATACTGCGGTGCTACAAATGTTTTGGTTACATGAATTGCTTTTGCACAATTTAAGTAAAAGTTCTAAGTGTGCCCATCACCCAGATGGTGTGCACTGTACCCATTAGGTAGGAATTTACCCCTCCCTTTTTGCCCCCTCCCACCTGATTGCTTTCCACTGAGTTTTACTAACAAACATAGTTTTACTACATGGGTGTTGATCAACTAGTTCCAATGAATGACTTAATTACAATTATCTCATCTTTAAAATCATTCAGTTTTCTCACAGGCTCTATACTGGCCTGTGTTAGAGACAATGAAGGAACAGTTGCAATGTCACACCTGAGAAAAGATCTTCAAAGTTCTTGAAATGGGTTTAATTTCCCTTTTATTCATTTCCCTCCTTCCTTTCTCTCTTTCTTTTTTTTTTTTTTTCTATCCTCCTTCCTTTCATCTACAACTCTTGGACTTAATGTTAGACCCAAAAAGATAATCGTGACCTTTAGCTCTAAAGAGATTCAGCATTTAGTTATTAGAATATCTTTTATACAAAACCAGGCACAGTTGTTCACAGCTGTAATACGCACTCTAGGAGGCTGAGGCGGTGAATTGCCTGAACTCACAGGTTCGAGACCAGCCTGAGCAACAGTGACATAGTGAGACCTCATCCCTAAAAGTTGCTGGGTATTGTGGTCAGCGCTTGTAGCTCAGCGGCTAGGGCACCAGCCACATACACCAGAGGTAGTGAGTTTGAACCCAGCCCAGGCCTGCCAAGCAACAATGACAACTGCAACCAGAAAACAGCCAGGCGCTGTGGTGGGCAACTGTAGTCTCAGCTATTTGGGAGGCTGAGGCAAAAGAAATCTCTTAAGCCCATAAGTTTGAGGTTGCTGTTCGCTGTGATACCACAGTACTACCAAGGGCGACAAAGTGAGACTCTGTTCTCAAAAAAAATACCTTTTACACTGGCCCACTTCTAGAAAAAAATTTGATCAAACTGATTCATCTTTCCTCAAGGCAGACTTCAAAAAGCACTCACACTGTGTCCTTTCTTTCATTATTTAAACCGAGTTGGCTAGGATTCTATTTATCCTCACCAGGAGCTCTAGAACAGAGGTGGCAGTACTATTAGATTCCCCTCCTTTATAAAAGACAGAAACCATAACCTCCCCTTACCACTAAGGCTGATCTACACACAGCAGCCCTTCCAAAGGAGGAAACCCGCAGTACCACCTGCCTTATGCTAAGCTTCAGCCACCCACAAGGATTTCCTACTAGGAATTACTTGAAACCTTTTAAACCCTTTGCCTAGCTCCCTGGGAGGCCACAACAGAGCATCATAAAGCAATATAACCTTTTCCTCTTCACTGTGTCTCATCTACCAACTCATTATTATTTCTATTTATTCAGATTAATTTGTATCTAACCCATTGTCTACATAACCAGACTTCTAAGTTATTTCACCTGCTCAGCTCCAACATTTCCCTCCCACCCACAAGAGCTTCTAAGGTCAAATCCTAGATCTTATCATCACTACCACTTACAGATTTCTGAAAACATGAATTCAAGCAACCATCTGACTAGCATTACTACAGTATAATATAAAATACATTTGGTCTTTGTTGCATGTTCTTGGCATGGAGCTCCTAAAACCCTTGGAATTTCCTGAGTGATGAGAATACCTTCTTCATTGTTGTGTTTTCAAACACAGACTTACTCTGTTGTCTGGGCCGGAGTGCCACAGCCTCAGCCTAGCTCACAGCAACCTCAAACACCGGGGATCAAGCAATCCTCCTGCCGCAGGCTCCTGAGTAGCTGGAACTACAGGTGCACACCACCATGCCTGGCTAATTCTTCTATTTTTAGTAGAGATATGGTCTCACTCTTGCTCAGGCTGGTTTCAAACTCCTGAGTGCAAGAGATGCTCCTGCCTTGACCTACCAGAATGCTAGGATTACACTGTGAGCCACTACCCGTGACAAGAATATCCTTTGTTATTCATAACAAGCCCCTTTCTACCATAGCAAAATTTTTTTAATTATTATTTTTTAAGAGTTTTTTTTAATTATTATTTTTTAAGAGATTTTTTTTTAAATTATTATTATTTTTTTTTACTCTGTTGCCTAGACTAGAGAATAGTGGCATCATCATACTTCACTGTAACCTCGAACTCATGGGCTCCGGTAACAGCCTCCTGAATAGCTAGGATTGCAGGCATGCACCACCATGCCTGGGTATTTTTTTTTTTTTTAACACATAGGATCTAACTATGTTGCCCAGGCTGGTCTCAAACTCCTGAGCTCAAGCAATCCTCCCACCTTGGCCTCCCAGATCACTGGGATTACAAGGCGTGAGCTACTGTGCCCGGCCAGCCTGGAACTTATACTAATGAGGTATATCAAGGTGGGTGGCCTAGACAGCTTCAGGATATGGGGTCAGCAGAAAAAACAAACAATTAAAGGGTGAGAACTTTCATCTGACACCCAACTTCATGTTTCATTTTGCTTTGCATATTACTACATTCAGTCCACCTAGCACTAAGAGAGATTTCTTATTATGCAATCAAGTCCTATAACCCAACTTTGATGAATAAGCGCATATACTTTCACCAAAAATTGTTTCCTGCAAACTATGGAAAATGAAAAAAGGTATCTAAGTTGTATAGGCAGAACCTAGGCAGACTGAATAAAACACAGTAAGTTTCCTTACTCTCTTTTGGCAACAAGGGAGATATTGCCCTACCTTCAGATAAAATTACTAACCCTTTCCCGTACTATTCCAATTAAGGTAAACTACATGTAGTTGCACTAGCTGGTCTTTAGAGTTTAACTTTACAACCTCATCCAAGAAATAAATTTACCTTTCACTCGTGTAAGGTCAATCCCTTTCTCTGTTGCCAACTTCTTTGCAAGAGGGCTAACAAACACCCTTCCCTTTGGTCCAGCAGGAGTAGCTGGGCAGGGGGCTGAAGGAGTAGGGGCTAAAGGTTGGGGAGTTGGAGGAACAGCAGCCACCTTTTGAAAAAAATTATAAATTATTAACCCACCGCTTCAAAGACGGTTCTGAAAGACTGTGTTTACATTTTATTAAGAAATTAAAGCTGTGTTAATTTAATATTTTCATCTTTTTTCCAAAGATCATGATGCACTTTTTCCTGTTTAACCAATACAACAATATGAATAACTAGAACAATAATTCATGTCAAAGAACAAAGTCATCTTACTCCATGATAACATGTAGAAACAGGAATTTAATACTTTTAACTAGCGTATTAAAGTCCTTAAATACTTTCTTCACTATAATCTCTTGCTACCTGTTTATTCTCATTCTCTTATATCACCAACATATTTTTTGTTTTAACTTAACTAAATATCAAAATTCAAAATTATGCTGCAAGGTCCCAAGTTGCAAAGTATCTGAGGAAATAAACCAACACTCTACTTGCTGATTCCCAATAAATGTACAATAGTCAGAAATTGACTCAAATGATCAAATTTTCTCTGATAAACATGTATCTAGTTTAAACTCACATAATTTAAGCATCTGTAGAGCTTAACGTGTTACCTGTGCTTAAAGTTAATACAAGTTCATGTAGGTAGTGTACAGTAGTAAGGTAGATAGTACACAGTACAAAGTATATGGTGATACACTAAATTCTATACAAAACAAGTTATGTTAAGATTCCGATTTTATACACACATATACATATAAATATACATATTATATATATATGCTTGACCTACTATAATATGTAAATACCAAGAGAATTAAAAGTGATTATTCAGTAAATTCAATAAAAAATGGGGAATGAAGCTTTGCCTTCCAGAAGCATGATATCTACACCTAACACAGAAAGAACATGTCACCTCAGCTGTCTGCTCAGCAGGACTCAAGACAGCTGGTGGAGGGTGAAAGCCACAAGTATCAAACTATCCATCATTAGCTTAATGGTGTAGTGCAACATATCCTACAGGTCTCCCCAAATGTTAATGGACTATCTGATTCATGCAAACTTGGAGATGGAAGGAACTTAAGATATCTAATCAAAACTCCTTAATTTAGAGATGAACAAGGTAAGTGTTTCCTCAGTTTCAGAAGAATACTTACTTGGGGTGGGGTTGGTGGTGGTACTTGTGGTTTTAAATCTGTTACTTCAGTTGGCCTGTAGTCAGCAAATGCTGCTATATCTGCCTCTTTTTCTACAATGATACAAAGTGGAGTTCCTAAAGGGACGTCTCTTGTGCCTTCAGGGACCAAGATTTTTGCAAGATAACCTTCTTCCTGTACTTCAAAACCTTAAAAAGAAAGAAAAAACATATGAGACTTAAAAGACTCCACTATCCCTCCAAAGCTACAGCACAGTTTAAGTAAAAGGCTTTCTGTTTTTTTTATTTTTTGAGACAGAGTCTCACCATGTCACCCTCAGTGGAGTGCCGTAGCGTCACAGCTCACAGCAACCTCAAACTCTTGGGCTTAAGTGATTCTCTTGCCTCAGTCTCCCAAGTACCTGGGGACTACAGGCACCCACCACAATGCCTGGCTGTTTTTTTATTGTACTTGTCATTATTGTTTTAGCAGGCCCAGGCCAGGTTTGAACCTGGCAGCATATGTGATCAGCAACATAACCACTGAGCTATGGGCATAGAGCCAATAAAAGGCTTTTTCTAGTTTAAGCATTTTTTTGCAAGTTATTTAACTTCTCTGTCTCAGTTTCCTGACCTGTAAAATAGGAATAATAATAGTATCAACTTCATAAAGATGTTATAAATTTAAACAGACATTTTTCAAATATATATATATATATATATATATATATATATATATATTTTTTTTTTTTTTTTTTTTTTTTTGAGACAGAGTCTCACTTTGTCGCCCTTGGAGAGTGCCGTGGCATCACGGCTCACAGCAACCTCCAACTCTTGGGCTTAAGTGATTCTCCTACCTCAGCCTCCCAAGTAGCTGGGACTACAGGCGACCACCACAACACCCAGCTATTGTCTGGTTGCAGTTGTCATTGTTGCTTGGCAGGCCAGGGCTGGATTCTGATGTATGGGCTGAGCTCAGGCACCAAGCTGACATTTTTCAAATATGTAGAAACAGTACTTGGTAAATACTAAATAAATATCTGTTAAATAAAACTATGAAAGATTACTGCAGTTAATTCTCCAAATTGTTATTAAAAATAGCTCCATGGGCAGCTCCCCTCAGACTCATAGATGCCAAGATGATGTCAGCTGTACTTCTAAGGATCAGAACCACATGGATGTCACATTATGGGAGCTACCAAGCCAGACAGTGATATCAGAATTAAGCCCTAAAAGCATCTTGGGGGATTTTTAAAGAGGTTATACCTGATACCGTATCAAATATTTGAATGTAAAGAAATACACCATTACTGGGTTTTTCTATAGTATTGATGACTTTCATTTTATTCAGCTACTGCTTTTCTTTTTTTTTTTTTTTTTAGCTACTGCTTTTCTTGCAAGGAACTCAAACGTTCAGGTTGCAAAAGTAAAACTAAAACAAAGAAAAGGCCCTTGGAGAGGACAAGTTTTGTCCACTAGACATTGGCTTTCTGTAATATTGTGCCTTTCTTTGATAAATACACCTTTGATGAATCCTTCCATTTCTCAATTAATACCCAATAAAATATATATTTAAAAGGAAAAGGCTCCTGGGCCACAATAGATTTTAAAGAGTTTAACCAAGGCAATATTTCTATCTCTAGTAACTAGCCTCTAGAATATCAATATATATGGTGACATTAGTACTCAAGTGAAACACAGAAACAGATCTATTATTTCCAAAGTTTTTGTTTCTTTCTTTCTAAGAAACAGGATCCTTTCTTGCAGTAAAATCTGATGAGGAAGCACAACATGCAAAAAGATAAAGAGGAACTGTTCTGGTGGCAGTGGGTCAGAGGGACAGAACACTGTAGGGTCCTGCTTTTCAATTTCTCCTTTGCCCCCAATGGGCCTTCAAGAATGACAAGGTTTAAAGAGCACAACCTGAAAACATCCAATGCAAAGGATTCCCAGAATCACTACATCTCTGGGAAACAGACAGCCGTCCCTTTCATGGTGATTATGAAGCAGAGGGAAGAAATTCATAACAGTTATAAGTATCTATAAATATCACAAATATATATGATAGTTTATATATTTTCAAGCATAAAAATGAATTATAAAGAGGATATGTGGAAATATAATATGATATGGTATCGGAATACACATAAACACACAAACTGCTAAAAAATACATACACATTTTAAGAGATGTTATCTATTGTATTACTTTTCGAAGTTGAACTGAAGATACTATTGCTGGCCAAGTGTACCTAGACATGCCATACATATCCATTTTATCTACAATTCATACACTTTGTGGAAATGACTGCCTTTACTTCCAACAAGATCTCATTAAAATGTATATACTTTTTTGGTACACCCACTGTAAACATTCTATCAGTCATTCTCAAACTGTGAAAACAATCTAAATCCTCATTTCAGTCATCTTAAATTCTTTGCTGTTTTCCTGTCTTGGAGATGATTTTCTCCTACTTTTTCTTTCCTTCCTCTGCCCAGTTTAGACAGTGGCACTTCTGATATAACTTCTCAGTAATATAATAAGCCGAGAAAGCAAACTCTGGCTTAGAAAAATCTCAGAGAGGACATATCTTGATTTAACGAGTGCAGTATAGAACAGAAAAATCTAACTATGCATATTTTTATTAGAAAATATTCTGTTCCAGGAAATTAATCCTAAGAATTATAAAGTTTTGATATTATCACTCACTCTTTACAGGAAAGAATGGCAATCCTCTTCCTCATTGGAAAACTCAGTGCCTCAACCATTAAGAGCTGAAGAAATCTCACCTATAGTGGCTTTGTCAGTCTCTATCTCTGCCAATAAGTCTCCTTCACTTAGCTTCTCACCCACTTTTTTTTCCCATCTCTGAACTGTGCCCATGGTCATGGTGGGAGAGAGGGCAGGAAGAAGTACCTACAGAAACAAACACATGTTGTTGATTAATACTCAGAAGACTTGAACACAGTAACACTCAGGCAGGCTTACATAGTTTCAAAGAATGACAGTTACTGTAACAATCCAAATACCCATCTCAGCACAAGTTTAATAGCTCAATAGCTTCTCACGAGTTAAATCATCTTTCCTTCAAATCTCAAGTTTTACATCAACCATACTCTGACCATCCAAGTTAAAAGCAATGGATGGGTGGGAAAGATTTCTCTCAGTCAAAATTAATTCCTCAGTAAATACCTAAACACTGGCTAGGCACAGTGGCTCACACCTATAATCCTAATTGCTCTGGGAGGTTGATGCGGGAAGACTGCTTAAGCCTAGCAGTTCAAGATCAGCCTGAGCAACACAGTGAAACTCTATCTCTACAAAAAATTTTAAAAATTAGCCAGGAATGGTAGCACATGCCTGTAGTCATAACCACTTGGAAGGCTGAGGTAGAAGGATCACTTAAACCCACGAGTTTGAGACTGTAATGAATTATGATGGGGCCACTGCATACTAGCCTAGGCAACCAAGTAAGACCTTGTCCTAGGCCAGGCGAGGTGGCTCACGCCTGAAATCCCAGCACTCTGAGAGGCCGAGGTGGGAGGATCCCTTGAGCTCAGGAGTTCGAGACCAGCCTGACCAAGAGCAAGACCCCATTTTATGTAATGAAACACAATTTGCTGAATAGGACAAAATAAATATGTGACTAAACACCCAGGCAAAACTTCATCACAAGTGATTGTTACTAACAGTCTACAGAGTAGATTATTTCCAAAGTAGAAAATGATTCCTATATAAAAATTTCTACAAATAAATTAAGGAAAAGTTCTAGTCTGGATTCTTTAGGAAAAGGACAGCTGGTACAAGAGGGACTTTACCTAACAACTGAAATCAGTGTAACCTAATTCTTTGTATCTTTAATGAATCCCAATTTAAAAAAAAAAAAGGACAGGTGGTTTTTTTATCCACATTCAACATCTAAAACATGAATAAATATACCCAGGGTAACTCTAATACCTAATAAAATGAAAGAGTTTCTTAGAAAATGACATTGTTAGTAGAATCAATAGTGATTACATTCACTGCTTTTGGACTTGTTGAAATGCTATTATATATGCCTATTTTACATTTAATATTTATTGTCAGTTTACTCATTTTTTTTTTTTATTTTTGAGACAGAGTCTCAAGCTGTCGCCCTGGGTAGTGCTGTAGCATCACAGCTCCAACTCTTGGGGCTTAAGCGATTCTCTTGCCTCAGCCTCCCAAGTACCTGGGATTATAGGCCCTCACCACAACACCCGACTATTTTTTGGCTGTAGTTGTCACTGTTGTTTGGCAGGCCAGGGCTGGATTCGAACCTGCCAGCTCTGGTGTATGTGGCTGGCCCCTTAGCCACTTGAGCTACAGGTGGTGAGCCAGTTTCTCATTTATTAATACTACTGGATTACTTCATTCACTTTTAGGAAAGAGATCACATGTCAAAGAAAAATATCAATTATGGACTTTCATTCAACAGGTAGTACTTAAGAGCTACTATAAACTCTATTTGCACAGAGAGTACACATACCTAAAAATCATCCTCAAAATATGTAACATCATGTTTTTAAATAAGAAGTGACAAGCATTATCCTGTGTACTACACTGAGGCTGACAAAGGTTTAAAAAACTGTTCAAATTCACATAGCTGGAAATAACTATTAAAAGTTGACAATTTTCATTTTTAAAATTTCTATATACTCCCAGTGACAAGAACTAATGACATTTAAGGCCAGTTTGCAGGATGTAATAGCTATCCATAAAAAAAATGAATGAGTAATGAATCATCTAGTGCAAACACTCAAGAGGCAGAGCCTCACCTGCATATGAGTGGGATATGAGCTACCAGGAGCCTGAGCAGAAGGTGTAGGCGGCGAAGCAGAAGCAGCAGCAGGGGTTGGTGCTGGGACCGCTTGTGGGGCAGACGCTGCTGAGGAATCTAACGTATAATTTTTAAAGGCCTCAATATCCTCAGGTCTAAGGAAGAAAAATAATGCATAAACGTAAAAGGGTTATAAAGAAGATTCGGCTCCCACAGAAGTCATCTTCAAAAGTCTTTAACTGCTCCTTCTCAATTCTGGGTTAAAATACACCACAAATTACATACTCACTTTGCAACTGTAATACAGATGATTGCTCCAACCGGAACATCTCTGGTACCTTCAGCAACAAGTATCTTTGCCATATAACACTCCTCCAGGCTCTCAAATCCAACTGTGGCCTTATCAGTTTCAACCTGTTAAGACAAAACACAGCAGCTTGGGTTTGTACCACCAGTATGTAGTTTATTAGCTTGTATCTAGAATTATACAGTTTAGCAATCACAGGAAGCCTCTATCACAGATTTAAATGAAGAAATTACTTTCAAATTTCAGTTTCACCAGCTCCTGACAACTTACCTAATCAATTTTCTTTAATATCAAGTTGTGAAAAACATCTCAATTTTCTTTCTTTTTTTTTTTTTTTGAGACAGAGCCTCAAGCTGTCGCCCTGGATAGAGTGCAGTGGCACCGTAGCTCACAGCAACCTCCAATTCCTGGGCTCAAGCGAGTCTCTTGCCTCCGCCTCCCAAGTAGCTGGGACTACAAGCGCCCACCACAACGCCTGGCCCTTTTTTGGTTGCAGCCGTCACTGTTGTTTGGCGGGCCCGGGCTGGATTCGAACCGGCAAGCTCAGGTGTACGTGGCTGACGCCTTAGCCCGATGACCTACAGGTGCCGAGCCTCAAATTTCTTTCTTTTTTCTTTTCTTTTTTTTTTTATTGCCCTCGATAGAGTACCGTGGCGTCACACCTCACAGCAACTTCCAATTCTTGGGCTTGGGCGATTCTCTTGCCTCAGCCTCCCAAACAGCTGGGACCACAGGTGCCCGCCACAAGGCGCAGCCATTTTTTGTTGCAGATTGGCCGGTGCTGTGTTCAAATCCACCACCCTCGTATATGGGGCAGGCGCCCTACCCACTGAGCCACAGGCGCTGCTCACATCTCAAATTTCTTAAGCAAAGTGATAACTATCCCCATCCAGAAAGCTAAGGGTCAGTCAGTTAAGCAAAGCTAGTCCCTCTGAATTCATCTCCATATTTTGAAACTACTTACCTCTGCAATTAGATCACCCTCATTGATTTTTTCCCCCTCTTTTTTTTCCCAACGGGCTATGGTACCTGCCTGCATTGTGGGGGAAAGAGAAGGCAAAGGAACCTGGAGGAGTAAAAAGAGAAAACATCACATTTAAGAAAGAGCTACTAACTCGCAGTCTGGCCTAAGACTTCATTCAACTCAATTTCATGCAAAGAGTTTACTGAGTCCCAGTACATACTAGGCACTGGGGATACAAAGGGAGTCCTGTGCACCAGAAGTTCCTAATTTCCAGTGACAGGCTTCCTCCTCCACAGTTTGGTGGGTCCGACAAAGCATAAACTTCAGATGTTTTTCATACGGCCTTTCCAAGAAGGCATGGAGCTCTTCTTTCAATGGAATAGATCACCAGAGGGAAACTCAGGACCTACAGCAAAGCTGAGTAGGGGTTGGAGGGTCACTGAGGCCTCTGAAGCAAGATCTCTGCGGCTAAATCTGCCCTGAAGGACAACGGGGTCCTGAAAAGGACTCTGGTTGCAGGCTCACCTTCTGATGCGGAGGGAGACTGTAACAGCGGCGACTGGGCGATCCCAAAAGCTGCAGCAGTAAGTGCTTCCGCGGCGTGACCGCACAGCTGGGGCTCCAGCCACACAGTGCCCGGACCCCACCATACCCGTTACTATTGCAACGAACTGGAGCCGGGACAGACGGTGAGGTCACGCGTGGAGCCCCAGGTCCCTCCCGCAAGGCCGTCCACCGAGCCCCAAGTCCTGTCTTCGGGGTTACATTCTGGGCCCCTCGAGCACACACGCGCCACATACTGCCACCAACCCCTCACCACCCCAAAACCAACGCCGTCTCCGGAGTGACCTCTCCAAGAGTAGCGCAGCGTTGCCGTCAGCCACGCCGCGCAGCCGCACGACGTCGTAAAACGGGCCCGAAGCTTCTTCACTCTGCACCCTGCCCAGACCAGAACCGGGCGGAAGGCGCGCTCTTCCTCTGCGGAGCGAGGACTGGGGCCCGCGGGTGCCGGGACGTCCCAGCGAAGCAACGCCCGCGTGAGCTGGGGAGAAACAAGAGGCGGAAAAGGGTAGAAGATGGTGGCGCGGGGAGTGTCCTGGGAGAGGCATCCCAAAGGGTAAAAACGGGCCGGGAGGGTTGTGAAGGGCACGAGTGAAAGGGCGGGGTCTAAGAAGGCGCTGAGACGGGGCTAATAGCGGCCGAGCTGCGGGTGGGCCGAGGGGCGTGGCCAAGCGTTGGGAACTGGGCGGGGCGAGCGGCGGGGGGCGGGGGCTGGCCGGCGGCTGGGGCTGCCTAAGGCAAGCCAAGGGCTGGGTGTTGGGAGCGGCCGGTGGAGAAAGTAGCTCGGAACTGCCCGAGGATCGAAGGGTCCGAGTGATGTGCCTCGGCCTCTGCGAATCCGAAAGTGGCCAAGTTTGGGGCTCCCCCCGCGCTAGGCTGTACTGAGGTACAAAGATTGAATTTCAGGTTTGTAGCCCGACCGGAGATGTGAACCGGTGTTCCAAATGGTGCCAAGGGCAGCCCAGAGGAAGAGACACGCCCGCATTCGGCGTACTGTAGCAGGATTGAGTGTATTCCCGGCATGAAAATACAGGTTTACAAAAGAAATTCGTTATAACCGAATGCTTTGTTATGTGTGAAAAGTTTCCTACCAAAACTAAACTATAAGCCCTTGAAGACAGGAAGCGTGTCTGGGCTGCTAAATGTATGTCTTTTCAATAAATGGACAAAAAAGTTATCTACGCAAATTTGTTAGGTACGCTTCTATTGTAAGGTCATCTTATAATTAGAAAACATCATTCTCTGAGATGAAGGTGGCATTAGGCTGGAAGTATGTGCTGTATTTAGATCACTAAGTCCTGGTCGAAGATGGTTAGAGAATACCAAAACACAAGAATTGGAGCAGGGGGAAACCAAAAAACATGATTTAGTGTTTTTAATCATGATTTAAAAACATTTAACTTTGTTAACAATTTGGAAAATTAAACAGCCCGTAGATACTACATAATACCTACTTAAATTGGAGACATTTAAGCAGGTACAGCTGCCTAACAATAACGTAGGCAATGTAATTGAGAAATATAAAATCTCCATGTTAAATGAAAAGGCGTATTTGAGATAATATGAAGAGAAGGACAATTAGATTGTTATATAAAACTTGTGAATAACTACTGGAAGAAGCAATGGAAAAATAATTGTGGTAGTGAAAGGGCTTATACTTTATAGATTATAGTTTAACTATAGAATGTAATAACCACATCCAAATCAGCCTTTAGAATACAGCAGGAGGTGGTCTGCAAGATCTGCTGTTCACTTAGACTTCCTTAAACCTTGTTTTGCAGTTTTCAAAGAATAGTAAGTTTGTTGAATATAATTTTGACTTAGGTATAACTAAATTATAGGAAGGCACAGATGGAAATACCCAGGAATGGTCAGTTTACCCCAAAAGTAGGTTAAGAAGTCTTAGGTTTGTCACATCAATCCTGATAGAACAAGCCTGAATGATCCTAAACAGTTTGGAAAAGGAAAAGTCAAGACTCAAGAGGTTTGATATACAGAGACTTGTAGAATGGAGATATAAAGTGGGTAGATGGAAAGATTTTGAGTTAAATTTTGTGCACACTTAATTTTAACATAATGGTGGAATAGCCAATTAATAGTTGAAAATGTTTACTTGGAAGTCAATGAGGGCATTCAGGAGAAAACAAGTAGATATAGCAAACAGTAAACTGAAGCGGTAAACAAAGCCTACTTAAGTTTGGGGGAAGGCAGCTCTCAAGATGACGTGGGAATTTTGGTTCCTTTATACATTTTTGAAGGAACGTGCATTTTTTTGACTTAAATACTGTTTTTACACAGTGAGGTTGTCATTTGCACATCTATATGAAATGCTAAAATTGTTCTTGGTAGTTATAGCCCATATTGTGCTTACATTAGAAATACCAATAGTAAAATATCTGTAGCAATAAAGTGATCTTTATCTTCATTCTCCATTCATTGAGTAAATATGTTACCAAGGAGATCACTTAAGGAAATTTACTTTCACTAAATGTCAATGGCTTTATTGATTAATCTCAGTCAATAAACACACAAGTGAAAATGATTAATGGTATTTTGTTTGCAAACTCCATTTTATTCATAGTTTGTGTTTTTTAAAATTAGTTTGCAAATCTGGTACATACAGGCAGTTAAAACTGGTTATCCCTTTGATAATCAGAAGCCTCTGATACAGCACAGTCTTCATGAAAACATTGTAAAACAGGGAGAATACACAGAAATAATCTCTTTGAAAGCAATGCTTGCAAACATCCATGTTTCTAAGAAAATATAACTTTACATATATATGTATTTTAAGCAAGCTGTACCTCTTACATAAATTCAGACAACAGAAGGAATGTGCAATCATAACACTCATTTTATGGGAAAAATGAAAATAATTTTAATTATGACCTAAATGCTTTTAAGAGCTAGTCTTTTTGGATTGGATGCAGAGCATAAAGATATTTTCTCTAATTTACAACCATCCTGGTCAAAAAGCTGAAAAGTTGGTCATTAAGTAGGACTGCTATTACCAAGTGAGTTTAACCCAAACTCTTTAGATACAAATTGTAAAGTGTTCCAATCCTAGCTAATTTAGGGAATTGAGCAAGAAGAGAACAGTCTGACTAGTTTTAAGGAACTGAACTCTTAGTTTTTATGTCTGTCTTTTTTTTAAGAGATTATTTTATGAACTCTAACCATTGCAATTCCTTAGTTTTCTCAAGGTAAGTTGGACAGCAGTCACAGGATGGACTACCACCCCAGTGCTACTAGGGAACAATACTATGAATACGTCAGGAGGCCTTCTAGAGAACAGCCAGATGAAAGACTTTTCAAAATAGGATGAATCACCGCATACTCTTGTTCAGAAGGTTCCTCTTAACCTTAGAAACTAGAAAAGAGGATCAGCAACACATTTTGTACAAGAGTTACTATAGTGACATCCTCTAGTAGGGATGCTTAATCATTTCCCATGATACATGAGATTCATGAACTAAAGGGGAAAAAAATAATCTCATGTTCTCTTTCTGGTGAACTCAACTTCACCTTTTTATGGAGGTATTGAGGCCATGAAGCTCCTTTTCCAAAACAGATAGAGACAAAATAGGTAGGTAGAAGACTTGGAAAACAACTTTTGATTTAATCTCTGTAAAGTTGAATTGCACATAATGGTAAGACTGCTTAAAACTTGACAAGTAAAAACTGATTAAAGAGACAGATATTCAAGATAAATTGTACTGGAAATACAATAATGAGTTTTGGCCTGATAGCCCTCATGCTGTCTTATAGCAAAACACTAAAATTCATGCAACAGAGAAATTGGTGACATGAGGACTTTTTTCCAGACTTCCTAGGAAAAAACTGTGAGAATATACTATTTTCTTCTGTTTGCTTTCATTATGTATTATTCTTGCTTTTGGCTGATTTCCCAAACTTTCCCAGTCATTTCTGATCAAAAATCATTCTTCAGTAGAAGAATAAAAGAAATCAAAGCTCCTTCTATCTGCTAGAGGAGCCATCTACCTCCACAACTAAAACAGCAGGTAGAATTGGAACAAGATTTAGTTGTCATTAGTATTCTTGTAATAATAAAGCTTGTCTGAAACCACAAGGAGTGGTAAGAAGAGACTATAAAAGCTGCTGGGTTCCCTAGAAAATGGATACATTATACAGAATATGAGAATATACAGGACTCACACTCAAGTTATAAAAATAGACATGGTTCTCAGACAAAAGCAAATGAGTACAAAAAATGTCTCCAAACATAACTATTTTTAAAAGACGTATCTATATAAAACAACAAGATGTCATCTCGGAGCTCCAAAGAGTATTCTGTTGAAATGGCTGAAAAGGAGAGATGAATTGGGAGACAGGTCAAGAACCTGGAACTGACCTGTCCCACTCTTACGTTTGGCAGTGTACACTGGAAGTCACACCAGACTGCTTTGGGAACTACAGATAACAATGGCTGATTAGATGATGGCGGTTGGTAAGTGAATGAAAAACCCCAGGCGATTAAGTAATCTCTTAAATTGAACTCTTTTAACTTCTACACTTGACAATGTTGCACATGAAAAAAAAATCCTAAGTTTTTCCACTCAGAATCAACCCTGCCATAACAGCTCATGCTCCATGCCCCATGGTTTCAGTTGTGCCGTAAAGGATCAGCCTAGACTATATAAATAGAAAATAATTCCAACCTTGAAAGGAGGAGGGACAGACCAGTAATTCATGCTCAGTACTCATAAATCACAAAGAAATACTGAAATTAATGGTTTGCCTCCTTTTAACTGCAAAGGAGATGCCATGAGTTAGTCATGAGACAAAAAGTCAAGATGTGGGTAGCAGCACCTTTCCATACCCGCCTGGATTTTTAAGGAGCCTTTCACTCCTTATTTCTTTCAAACACAAAGTTCATCAGTTTGAAGAAAAAGAAATCGCTCTCAAGTTAGAGTCCCCAGGGAAAACTAACAGTACATGAAATAGGCCCTATGTGGGCTAAAAGACAAGCTGTAGAACCAGTGAGGACAGAAGAGGCAGCCCATGGTCTTAATTACAGTTTTAGCATAGTATAGCACAATGTGGGCAGCCCTTTTTCCATCCCATCAACAATTCAGCACCATCCATGTCCAGTTCAAAAGATCACTGAAGAGTGGGCTTTCATCTTTGGTACCACCTGATGAGTTATTCTTGATATTCTTGGTTTGCAATAGCTGCAAAGAAACAGGAAAGCTGGTACCTTTGCCTTGTCTGTAAGTACAGATGCTAGGACTCTGATTGATGCAACCATTGAGGCCAATTAAAATAATACCGTAACACAGGAGTGATGCGTCCAATTCCTAGTTTCCAGATAACAGCAGCCATGCCCCTGCAGGAGAGGGATCATCCATCCCCATTGGTTAAGGCCTTCGGTTTGTTGTCCTCAGAGTAGAACAAAATACTGTGTTTCTATGAACAAGAACTCCAAATGAATACATGGTCTACATTTGGGCAGAGATTTTAAGAACCAGATATGCCAGGCACAGAAAAACAACTGGCCTGTGGCCATCACACTAGGAGAAGCTTCTGTTTGACAGCACAGACTAGAAACTTCTTAGTGTATTCTGGTTTTAGTCCCCTTTCCTGAGTGAGGCAGCAAGGGAGTGACCAGGTTCCAAAAGCCCCCAGTCTAATACTCAGCATTAATTCTCTCCATGGTCTTCTTCTACCCAGGCTACAATTTTCCCTTCCCATCCAGGAATGGCATCATCATCATGGAAAACCTACAGAAAAAAAAAGCCACAATGAAAAAATGGAGAACCTTACTAAACAACTGCTGCTAAGACCTCAGACGTGTAGGATGAGAATGTGGAGGAAAAAAGCCTTGAGTTGTAGTCTATGCCCCTTTTTTCTCCCTAAAGTTGCAGCTGTTATTGTATATATTTTTTCTTTGTTCCACATCCATGAAATTAAAAAGAAGAAAAAGGTATTACTGCTTTACTCAAAGAGATTTATAAGAATTTATAAGAGTACTTTGGCCTTCTTCGGAGAAAGCAGTAGTGTAAGATTTTTGTACCAGGGACTGTCAAGAAAGGATGGGAAAGAAAACCCATCTTGATTTATTTCTCAGATGCAATTCTGTCATTCAGTTCATTTTCTAAGCCAGCAATAACAGAGTTATTAAAACATTTCCCTGAGGAAAAGTTTACAAAATTTTTGCTTTTGAAACTTTTTTCATTTTTGGAATCAAAATAAAGGCACTTGCAGTACATGATAACCAGAATTCCCTTCCCACAAAAGTCTATAGCAAATGGATTACAAAGGGAAGTGTAGGCTAAGAAGATACTCAGAGTTGGGAATAAGCATAAACAACTATCCAGAAGTTCTTTGTTTCATTATAAGAAACTATCACCACATAATACATAGTTCCATATATTTATACCAGGTGGTTTATTTTACTCTACATAGAAAACAAGTTTTCTAAGTTTTGACTACAGACAGAAAATTATTTTGTTGTCTTAGGTTCTTTATGTTTCCTAACAAAAAGTTTTTCCTTTTTAAAACTTTTAAAAATTTCTAACCCAAGTTCTTGGTCAATATGATTAAGACCTAAAATTAAAAAAAAAAAAAAAAAAAACTATCAATATTTTACACCATTCTATGACCTTCTTGGTCTGAGACTGTCACAAATTCCTCTCACCTGGGTTACTCATGTACCTATGGGTACTAGTCCGTCAATAGGTTTCTGGGCTTAGGTATGACCTGTAATACCTCCCAGACTCCCCTTGGATTCTGTACCTCCTCTTTGACAGTGCCAAATTCAGGATCCAGGGCTTTGAAGTGATACCGGTGATTCCCTTCCCGGTCAATAGCTGCTTTAAAATCTTTCAGTGTCACCTCCCCCAACCTGCAACAAAAGGGAGAACACTAAAATAGAACTGTTAATCAATCAGCTAACAAGATGTTAGCTTAAACCCTGGCCCCTGCCAAAGTCAACAGGCAGAAATAGCCCCTGGTCAGGTCACTGTCCCTAATAACCATGACTGAAAGAGCAGAGGCTGGAGAACCAGTGATCATTGGGGAATGAAATGGCATTACATGTGAATAATTAAAATAGATTCATTGTTTCAGCATCCGAAAAATCACTTTTCTCTGTTTCTGTCCTGAAATCAAATTTGTTGAACAACCATAAATACATCCAAGTTCTCTCGATTTCCTTCCTTGCTACATACAATATCCAGTTCTCTAGGCTGATAGAATTGAATCATGTATCACCATCTTTATCCTTCTGTCATTAGGCTACTGGCTTCTAACCCAGACTAAATAAGCATACTCTCTAGGAATAAAAAAAAAATTTTTTTTTTTTTTTTTGAAAAAGTCTAAATCTGTCACCCTTCGTAGAGTGCTGTGGTGTCACAGCTCACAGCAACCTCAAACTTCAGGGCTTAAGTGATTCTCTTGCCTCAGCCTCCCAAGTAGCTGGGATTACAGGTGCCCGCCACAACACCCGGCTATTTTTCTGTTGTAGTTGTTGTTTAGCTGGCCCCGCCGGGTTCGAACCCACCAGCTTCGGTGTACATGGCTGGCGCCCTACCCACTGAGCTACAGGCACTGCCATAGGAAGAAAATTGTATATAACCTCTCTTACTAATTGGTTCTTGAGTTTAAATACCTTCATTTCAAACCATTTGCCTTAAGATGAACTATATTAACTGGGTTTTTGGAAGGTTATTTTTTTTTTGAGACACAGTCTCACTTGGTCACCCTCGGTAGAGTGCTGTGGCATGATAGCAACCTCAAACACTTAGGCTCAAGCAATTCTCTTGCCTCAGCCTCCCTAATAGCTGGGACTACAGGCGCCCACCATAACACCCGGCTATTTTTAGAGGCAAGGTCTCACTCTGCCTCAGGCTGGTCTTGAACCTGTGAGCTTAGGCAATCCACCCACCTTGGCCTCCCAGAGTGCTAGGATTACAGGCATGAAGGTTTTAAACATAATTCTCAACAGGGATTAATTGCAGTCATCAAATAGCAACAAATATCAATGAGTCACAGCCCTGGAATGAGTGCCAAGCTGCAATCCGTGGCTATTAGCAGAATCTAGTTGAACGCTTAAAATACTGTTTTCCCATTTTTGGAGGGTATATTTGCACAGTCACCAAGATTGGAAGTACTATTGTTGTACCCGGACCTAGTAGTGGGTAAGTTATGACTTGTCCTTATAATGCTACTGAAGTAGACTATCTCTTAGACTTCTCACTATATAATACTGCTTCTCAAACACCTTGAGCAGCTGCAATAACTAATGGTTCTGCTTTCCTTTTCTTTTTCACAGAGAAATAATGATTCCAGAATCTTACCTCTTTGGTATATTGACCATGAAGGGCGTAAGTGACCGGTCAGTGAAATACAGCACTTTAGTGCAAGTGCTGCTGACAGTTGGAGAGCTCTGTGAGTGAGGCAGCTCTGTAATCAGAGAGACGTTAGTTAGAACATTAAATTTCCTCCAAACCACCCTCATTTCCAGTGTCCCAGGAGAATGAAGCTGCCTGAGGTCACAGAACACAGCTTTCACACCCTTGCCAAACACCAGGCTCACTGGCTGTGATCCACAGAAAGTCACTACTAGGACCACGAGGACAAAAGGTGCTTCAGACATGGACACTATCAATGAACAAAACACTCAGTAGGAACAAGAACCACAGGAGTCGAGTAGCCTTAGAAACTAAAGTGCAAGACCGACCTTAACTCCCAGCTTATAGGATGTAAGTAAGTTTGTCACAGGTTTCTTGATCCACATCTTTTCTCTATCCTTTAAAGAGATAACTTGTGGAAAAGTATAACTAATGAATACTTATGACTTTAAGAGAATAGGAGAAAAGACCAATCAGAAATTTTTAACGTAAGGACCAAAAACCAATTAAACTTTTATTAAAATCTCTCCTGCAGGGACACATTTTTCTCATATGACCTCTTGAGGCCATGTGCTCCAGGCCAGTCACATACATTTGGCTCAGAAGAAACCTCTTAAACATACACACACACACAAAAAAACCCAAAAAAACTCTAGTGCAATTCCACCTGTACACATTTTCTTCTTAACTTATTCTAGGCATTGATCCCAATCAGAATGGCAGCCACAGGAGAGTAGTCTTTGGAGGGGGGTTAAAACAAGAAAGAGGAGCCACAATAATTAACGCCCAGGTAACAAAACTTAGTGGTCTCATAATAACTAAAAATAATTTTTTTTTAATTAAAACCCACAATAATTACAAATTTTAAAATTTCAAAAATTAAAATATGGCATAGCTTTAAAAAAAGTATGAGTGATGAATTAATATAAAAATAAAGACAAGGGAAAATTCTTCTCACTGCACAGAAATCACATTCTGTCAGTTTTCGGAACTTTTCAAGTATTGTAATCTACATGCCCTGATTCTACTCTGCCCCAGCCAGGTGGCACACTCCCTGACACACCCTGGTTGTTGAACAAATAAAATATTCACTCTTAGCATAAGTTATATCATTCACTCATTCAAGAAACATTTACTGAGTACCTACTATGTGCTGGATTTTGAGACTATAAAAATCAATTAACCCCCCATGAGACCCTTTAGAATTTATAGTTAGAGCTACTCGGGAGGCTGAGACAAGAGAATCACCTAAGCCCAGGAGTTGGAGGTTGCTGTGAGGTGTGACGCCACAGCACTATACTAAGGGTGATAAAGTGAGACTCTGTCTCTTAAAAAAAAAAGAATTTATAGTCAGTATAGTTAGTATGGATAACAGGAACAATTCCAAGTAGTTACAATTAACTAGAATCAGATGTGTACAAACTATATGGGAGAACTGAAGATGGAGAAGTTAACTCCACCTGGAAAAGGTAGAAAAGCCCCAAAGTTGGGGAATCCTTTTTGTGAGCACCTCTAAAATATCACAAGCTAGTCGGGTGCGGTGGCTCACACCTGTAATCCTAGCTCTCTGGGAGGCTGAGGTGGGTGGGCTGAGCTCAGGAGTTTGAGATCAGCCTGAGGAAGAGCAAGACTCTGTCTCTAAAAATAGCTGGGCGTCATGGCTGGTGCCTATAGTCCCAGCTACTCAGAAGACTGAGGCAAGAGTATCGCTGGAACTCCAGAGTTTGAGGTTGCTGTGAGCTATGACACCAAGGCATTCTACTGAGGGTGACAAAGTGAGACTCTATCTCAAAAAAAAAATCATGAAATAAAGATGTTGGAAAGGACATTCCAATAAGAGGAAAGAACAAATGCAAAGGAATGAAAAGGAATCATGTATTTATAAAACTGTAAATAAACTTGTACGGTTGGAGTATATGAATATATTGGGCAGTTGTGGGGTAATCAAGCAAGTAGAGGCCAGATCACACAGGACTCTGATTGACAGGCTTAGAGTCTGAAGCTCTAAGAGATACAAAAAAGGTGTTATAAGATCAGACTAGCATTTTAGAGAGTTTAGTCTAGCAGCAAATTAAGTATGGCCTGAATAAGTGAAGCTCTTGAAACTGCTGTAGTCTGGAAATCTGTCCCCCAAAACCTCATAATGAAATTTGATCCCCAATGTTGGGGTTGAGGCCTAGTGGAAGGTCTTTGAAGCATGAGGGTGGATCCCTCAAGAATAGTTTAATGGGCCAAGCATAGTGGCTCACACCTATAATCCTTGTATTCTGGGAGGCTGAAGCAGGTGGATTGTTTGAGCTCAGGAGCTCAAGACCAGCCTGAGCCCAAGTGAGACCCCGTCTCTAAAAATAACCA
>CAUYRH010168305.1:0-22066 GCA_963574655.1 Perodicticus potto
GTAAAGTGAAGGAGACACCAAAGCACAGGTGTCTCCTCAGCAGTTGTCCAGCCTTTTTGGCTATTGGAGCCTCTGGTGGGCGTTGTAGGTCCCCCTCCTTGCCTGTCATCCAGCCCACTGGCTCTTCAGCTGGCTGCCGCACCAACGCCACCAAGGAGGAGGCGGCAGGTCCGCCGGCTCCGCTGAGCTGGCTAGGGTGCCAGATATCCTGCATCAATTCTCCCTCTCCGAGTAGAAACCCCGGTTTCCTTTTTTTCTTTTCTTTTTTTTGCAGTTTGGCTGAGGCTGGGTTTGAACCCTCCACCCTCGGTATATAGGGCTGGCGCCCTACTCACTGAGCCACAGGCGCCGCCCCTAATTTGTGTTATTTTTGAATATGAGTTTCATCATGGAACCAAAGCAGTGCAGACAGCTCAAAATGTCAATGAAGGCGATACCAGAATTTCAGGTTCTTGGTCTCCGCGATTCTAAGGAATTGATGGACCACAAGAGTAGCAGTAAGTCAGGATTTATTTACAGGAAAGAAGAATTACAAGTAGAGGAAAAACCAAACCTCCAGGCAAAGAGGACCCAGGAGGGGAACAAACTCTCCTGCTCCCTCTCTGAGGTCCAGCTAAGGTCTGTGTTGGAGGGGAACAAGCTCTCCTGATCCCTCTCTGAAGTCCAGCCGAGGTCTGTGTTGGAGAGGAATAAACTCTCCCGTTCTCTTTCCAAGGTCCAGCCGAGGTCTGCCCGTGAGCGCTCTGCTCAGGGGTTTATATAGTCCCAGGGAGTTGTTTTGCCAGAACTTCTTAGGGCGTGGGTGTTCATCAGTTACAGCCAGCTGGCTAATGAAGACCTAGGCCCTAGAACCTGACATAATATTGACCAGTCAGATGTGCAGGAGGAGGAGACAGCAAGGTGCCATCCATGAAATGGACTAGCCAGAAGAGCACGGGAAGGAGACAGCAAGGCGCCAGTGTCTTCGGCACAGGTGTCGGGCCCTTCCTTAAGCTGGTTCCTCCATCCGCCACAGCATCAGCACCGCCAGGGCCAAGGCCGTGGTTGTAGGGCCACCTTGTCCTGCATCAAAGGGTTTGAGAAGGATGTGGCTAATGAATGTACAGAATGGGAATGGTGGCTCAGCGCTTGTAGCTCATTGGTTAGGGTGCTGGCCACATACACCATGGCTGGCAGGTTCAAACCCTGCCTGGGCCAGCTAAACAACAATGACATCTGCAACAAAAAATAGCTGGGTGTTGTGGCAGGCACCTGTGGTCCCAGCTGCTTGGGAGGCTGAGGCAAGAGAATTACTTAAGCCCAGGAGTTTGTGGTTGCTGTGAGCTGTGACTGCATAGCACTCTACTGAGGGCAACATAGACTCTGTCTCAAAAAAAAAAAAAAAAAAAAAAAGAGGGTGGCACCTGTGGCTTACGGAGTGGGGCGGTGCCGGCCCCATATACCAGAGGTGGTGGGTTCAAACCCAGCCCCAGACTTGGTGCTTGTGGCTCAACGGGCTAAGGCGCCAGCCATGTACACCTGAGCTGGCGGGTTCAAATCCAGCCCGGGCCCACCAAACAACAATGACGGCTGCAACCAAAAAAAAAAAATGGCCGGACATTGTGGCGGGCACCTATAGTCCCAGCTACTTGGGAGGCGGAGGCAGGAGACTCGCTTGAGCCCAGGAATTGGAGGTTGCTGTGAGCTGTGATGCCACGGCACTCTACCCAGGGCGACAGCTTGAGGCTCTGTCTCAAAAAAAAAAAAAAAAAAAACCTTAAGTGTACAACTCAACCATTTTAGTAACTTGCAAAACTGTATAGCTATCACAATCCAATTTTAGAACATTTCCATTACCTCAGAAAGAACCCTTGTGCTCATTTGCTTGTAATTCCTTGTTTTACCCCAGATCCAGGGGACCACTAATCTCTTTCTATCTTTATAGTTATTTGCCTTTTCTGAACATTTTGTGTAATTGGAATCATACAATATGTGATCTTTTGAATCTGGCTTCTTTTACTTAGCATGTTGGTTTGTTTTTTCCCTTTTTGCACAGCCACCAGGAGAGAACTCAGCATGTTTATGAGGTTCATCCGTATTGCAGCACAAATCAGTACCTCATCCCTTTTTATTGCCAAATAGCTTCCACTGTATGGACATACTACATTTTGTTTATCTATTCATGAACTGGACATTTGGACTGTTTCCAGTTTTCTTGTGACAGTTAATTGTGTGTAAGTATCTGTGAGTCCCCAGGTGCAGACTGAGAGTTCCTCTGCACAGAGACTTTACTCTGGTCTGGCAGACAGAGAGAAGGCACTATGAAATTTACACACACCCACACCCACAATGTTTTGACCCATGAGAGACGACACTGTATCATTCCCTAGTGAAGCTAATAGATCCCACCTCAACCTGATTATTCAAGGCCTTTTTATTAAGGGTTTGGGGGCATGCATGCAGGAGGCAAAAAGTGAAAAGGTACCAGTAGTCCCAGCTACTTGGGAGGCTGAAACAAGAGAATCGCTTAAGCCCCAAGAGTTTGAGGTGTACCAAGGGTGACACAGTGAGACTGTCTCCAAAAAAAAAAAAAAAAAGTGAAAAGGTAAGAGTTTCATGTTTCAATTAAACAGGTAGTTTTTTGTTCAAGGAAGAAAGCAATCAAGCTGAAGGACTGGAGAGCACTAAACTGCAGATCAAAGAATACTTAGAAGATTTAATGAGGGCAAGTTACAGCCTCCAGGTTAGATAGTCACAGCTGCAGAGTATCTGCAGGATAGTTTTCAGTTACTTTCCAGCTTTATTTATATCCTGTCTCTAAACTGCTGATCTCCATCTAGATGTTTCCCAGACTATTTTCTCATCAACTCTGCTGGTCATTCCAGCCACCTCCCACCCCTACTACCTTAGGTATGCTTGGCAGTAGAGAGGCTGAAACTCGGGCCGTAAACTGCACGAGATCTCAGAGATGCCAGCTTGCTTTAGCTTTCACCCACATCTGCCCTCTGTATAGGCATATTTTCATTTTGGGGGGGGGTACTCAGACTGGAATTGTTGGGATTTATGTCTCACTCTTTAAAATGCTGCCCAACTGTTTTTTGAAGTGGTTGTACCATTCTATATACTCACCAGTGCTACATGTAGGTTCCAGCTTTCCCCAACCTTCCCAACATTTGGTATAGTCAGTCTTTAATTTTACACACCATGATTTTAGACATATAAATAGGTATGTAATGTTATCTCATGTGTTTTTTTTTTCTTAGAGACTGAGTCTCACTTTGTCACCCTTGGTAGAGTGCTGTGGTGTCACAGGTCATAACAACCTCCAACTCCTGGCCTTGCGCGATTCTCTTGCCTCAGCCTCCTGAGTAGCTGGGACTACAGGCACCCACCACAAGGCTCAGCTATTTTTTTGTTGCAGTTTGGTTGGGACAGGGTTTGAACCTGTCACCCTAGGTATATGGGGCCGGCGCCCTACCCACTGAGCCATAGGCGCCGCCCGATGCCCAGCTATTTGTTGTTGCAGTTTGTCTGGGGCCAAACCCGCCACCCTTGATATACGGGGCCAGTGTGCTACCAACTGAGCCCCAGGCGCTGCCCAATCTCATGCGGTTTTAATTTACATTTGCCTAGTGAATGGATCCCAGAGCAAGAAAAAACAGTTGAAAGCCAGACTAGGAGCAGTGCCCATAGCTCAGTGGGTGGGGCACTGGCCAAATACACTGAGGCAGGCGGTTCGAACCCAGCCCAGGCCTGCTAAAACAATGACAACTGCAACATCAACAACAAAAAAATTAGTCAGGCCTTGTGGCAGGCGCCTATAGTTCTAGCTACTTAGGGGGCTGAGGTAAGAGAATTGCTTAAGTTTGAGGTTGCTGTGACCTGTGACGCCACAGCACTCTACCGAGAGTGACAGCTTGAGACTTTGTCTCAAAAAAAAATAAAATAAAATAAACAAAGCCAGACTGGGGTGGAAACTGGTGCTAGAGGTACTCCTGGCAGATAAGGATGCTGTATAAAGTCTCTAGCAATCCTCAAAAAGAGAGAGTTTTATTATGTTGAGAATCTTTTTTTGAGACAGAACCTCAAGCTGTCGCCCTGGTAGAGTGCTGTGGCCTCACAGCTCATAGCAACCTCAAACTCCTGGGCTCAAGCGATTCTCCTGCCTCCACCTCCCAAGTAGCTGGACTATAGGCGCCCACCACAACGCCCTGCTATTTTTTGGTTGCAGCCTTCATTGTTGTTTGGTGGGCCTGGGCTGGATTCGAACCTGCCAGCTCAGGTGTATGTGGCTGGCTCCTTAGCCGCTTGAGCCACAGGCACCGAGCAATGTGAGCATCTTTCATGTGTTTACTTTACACTTGTATCTCTTCCTTAGTGAGGTGTCTGTTCAAGTCTTTTGTCCAGTTAAAAAATCAGATTATTTTTCTTACGAGTTTTGAGAGTCCTTTATATAAACTGATTACAAATTCCGTAAGAGCTACGTGATTTGCAAATATTTTCTCTAATCTTGTGGTTTGTGTTTTCATTCTACATTATTTCCCTTTCTTTTCATTCTCTGAACAATGCCATTCAAACAGCGGATGATATTAATTTCAATATAATCCAGTTTATCAACCTTTTATTTTTATGGATTGTTTTTGGTATAAAATCTAAGAAATCTTTGCTTGATCCAAGGTCATGAAGATTTTCTCTTAGGTTTTCAGGTTTTTAGGTTTTCTTTTTTTTTTTGTAGAGACAGTCTCACTTTATCGCCTTTGGTAGAGGGCCGTGGTGTCACACAGCTCACAGCAACCTCCAACTCCTGGGATGGTTTTTAGTTTTTTAATTGTAAAACTAGGTTTTTGATCTATTTGGGGTTAATTTTTGTATATGATGTAAGAATAGATAAAAGGATTTATAGAATTTGTTTTGTAGGGGTTGTATGTTAGGCATATGGATATCCAATTGTTCCAGCACCATTTTTTGAAGAAACTATCCTTTCTCCATTAAATTGCTTTTTTATTTTTGTCAAAAATTAATTGCTCTTCTTTGGGTGGTACCTGTGGCTCAAAGAGTAGGGCACCGGCCTCACATACTGGAGGTGGTAGGTTCAAACCCGCCCTGGCTGGCCCGGCGCCTGTGGCTCAACGGGCTAAGGTGCCAGCCATGTACAGCTGAGTTGGCCGGTTCAAATCCAGCCCAGGCCCGCCAAACAACAATGACGGCTGCAACCAAAAAATGGCCAGGCGTTGTGGCGGGTGCCTGTAATCCCAGCTACTTGGGAGGCAGAGGCAAGAGATTCGCTTGAGCCCAGGAATTGGAGGTTGCTGTGAGCTGTGATGCCACAGCACTCTATCCAGGGTGACAGCTTAAGGATCTGTCTCCAAAAAAAAAAAAAAAAAAAACCGCCCTGGCCAAAAACTGTAACAATAACAACAAAAATTAATTGCTCTTCTATCTGGACTTTCTTTTTGAGACTGCGCCTCAAGCTGTTGCCCTGGGTAGTGTGCTGTAGCATCACAGCTCACAGCAACCCCCAACTCCTGGGCTCAGGCTATTCTCCTGCCTCCACCTTCCCAAGCAGCTGGGACTACAGGCACCTGCCACAACACCTGGCTATTTGTTGTTGTTGTTGTTTTGAGACAGAGCCTCAAGCTGTCGCCCTCGGTAGGGTGCCCTGGCATCACAGCTCACAGCAACCTCTACCTTCTGGGCTCGAGTGATTTTCCTACCTCCGCCTCCCAAAGGAGCTGGGACTACAGGCACCTGCCGCAACGCCCGGCTATTTTTTGGTTGCAGCATCGTTGTTTGGCGGGCCCATTTTGTCAAATGCTAGAACATACATCTCTCCAAAGTAGAAGACAGAACATAGCACCTCCCATTTCCCACTAAGAAAAAGGGACATTGCTTGGTGGATTTTCCTGCCATCTATTGAGATGGTTCTCCTTTTTGTTTGTTAATATGATGAATTACGTTGATTTTAAAATGTTCTGGCAAGTCACTTCATCTCTTATAGCCTCATGGACTTTTCTATAAAACGGGACAATAATACTAATCTTAAATCATACTTATGAGATTAGAATGCATTGGCATAGGAAAAATAGATGGCCCAAAAATTTGGCACACAGTAGGCACTCAACATAAAACCTCCAATGGTATAGACCACATTACAGTTATCTATATTAACGTATCATCTTACCCACTGCTTCTCCAACCCCTCCTCCGGGCAGGGACCCCTCTCAATTCCTCTCTACCTTCCAGTGCGTAGTACAATGCCTCCTGACACTACGTAGGCACTCTATAAAAAATCCAATGAAAGGGCGGGTGCGGTGGCTCTCCTGTAATCCTAGCACTATGGGAGGCCGAGGAGGGTGGATTTCCTCAGGTCACAGGTTACAGACCAGCCTGAGCCAGAGCGAGACCTCGTCTCTAAAATAGCTGGGCGTTGTGACGACAAAGTGAGACTCTAGTTTCGAAAAAAAAAAAAAAAAATTCAATGAAAGTATGAAGGAATGAGTCTCCCGCCGCCGCCTGCCCGGTCCGCGGAGCAGTATCGTATTTCCAACTGAAGACGCAGCCCAGCTCTCCGCGCCTTCCGCAGCCGATTGAGACGCGGCCTTGTCCCAGGCCTGACCAATCGGAGACCTCCTTCTGGGGCCCGCCCATTCCGAAAATGTCGACTTCCTTCCCCGGTTTCAGAAGTTGACCAATCGGCTGCTACGCTCAGCTGTTAGTCCCGCCCCCATGTTAAAAACTGCCGCTCCGTAACGCTCCCTCGGGCGTCCCGGCCCCGCCCCGCATCTGGCCAATTAAGACGTCGATGGAGACCCCGCCCCCAGCCGCTACGCTTAGCAGCTAGGGCCGGGTCTGGGGCTACGCAGCCTAGGGGCTTCCGAGGGGTGAGTGCGGGCGCTGCAGGGCCGGCTGAGGAGGAGGGGAGCGGCAGGGAGCTCCGCGTGCACTCCCGCGGAGGTCTCGGGGACGGTAGTGGAAGAAGAGGGGGCTGAGTGTCCCTTTCTCGGGGGTCCCGGCTCCGCGGCCCCCTCTCTGCCCCAGCGCCTCTGCGGAATGTCGCTTTCCCGCCGCTGCCTTTACATTTCCAGAGCGCTGCTGGAGCCGGTGCAGGGCGGTGCAGACTGAGCCGGTTAGCCCGCAAACACTCGGACTGCAGAGGTGTGGCCCAGAGTCGCTAGGCCAGTTAAAAGTGGGGGCGGGCGCTCAGGTCCTGCGGCTCAGGCTGTTGATTCCCCTGGTCTGCAGCTCCTTGCGCCCCAAACTTGCGGTGGCCTGGAGGGGGCAGGTGCCAGGGTAGTCGCTTCCCTCTGCTCCAGGCGCCGTGGTCGGCCCTGAGGATCTCTGCGGGGCCGGGCGGGGGTGCTGGGAGGATGAGAAACTTTCCCATACTCCTCGCACTTCCCGGGAAAGACTTTCTGTCACCATGGACCCTGCAGCCAGATTTTGGTTTAGATCCTTTTGCCGCTTACTAGCTGCGTGACTTGGGGCAGGTTGCTTAATCTCTGAACTTTGGTTTCTCCATGTGTAAAGAGAAAGGAAGGAGGAAGGGAAGGTAGGAAAGAAGGAATGAGTCCTTTGGAAGCTTGTTTGGTGTTGGATTTACAAGTTATAAAGCTTTTATTTGCATACTTGTGGCATTTGTTTTCTGCGAATTAAACTAGTCGGATTTCATGGCCAAGGTTATTCAGGGAAATTATTCTCTTTGGGCAGATAAGGAAACACATGCTGGCCACTTTAGAATATTAGATGTTTATTGAATGCTTACTGTGTGCCAGCCACTGTACTAAGAGTGTATTTGCTGTTTAACAGGCTGTTTATCATATGAGGTAGATAGTTATCATTTGTTTGACAGATGAGGAAACTGAGGTATAGAGAGTCTAGATAATTTGCCTCAGGCTACACAGTTAAAGAATATCAGATATAGGCCAGCTGTAACTCACTCCTGTAATCTTACCACTTTGGGAAGCTGAGGTAAGAGAATCACTTGAGGCCAGGAGTTTAAGGCCAGACTGAGCAAGAGAAAGACCCGATCTCTACAAAAAATAGTAAAATTAGCCAGGTATGATGGTGTTGGTAGCTGGTGCTAGAAGCTATAGTCCCAGCTACTTGGGAGGCTGAGACAGCAGGATCACTTGAACCCAGGAGTTTGAGGTTGCTGTGAGGTATTGTGAGCTAACACCATTGCACTCTACCTGGGTGACGGAGCTAGAACCTGTCTCAAACAAACAAAATAAAACAGTATCCGAATGGAGATTTGAGGGTACTCCAGGGTACCCTCTCAGCACTGTGTTATCCTGTCTTGACTTCAGATAAAAGTGAGGGCCTGGAACCGAGCCCTGAGGACATCTAGCAGCCTGGGGCCAGTGACACCTGCTGTGGGAAGCTGGGCCATTGCAGGATGGTGGAGACTGAAGACCTGCTGGGGCTGCGGATGCTCAATCTAGAGCTCCTGAGGCAGCTGTGGGTCGGGCAGGATGCCGTGCGGCGGTCAGTGGCCAAGGCAGCCTCTGAGGTATGTGCCCACCTTGGGAGCTCTCAGGGATGAGGAAGGGGTTGCCCAACCCTCAGGGCATCATCCTGGCCTCCAGGGACCTCTTGGCTACCATGCCAATTTTATTGATGATGGGAACACTGACCTGGTAAGAAAAGGGACTGTCCTAGGACACTGCTGAGGGCAGAGCAGGACGAGGACCTAGGCCTTGGTGCCTGGTACAGGCCAGGTAGGTGGATGCCGGTGTGCTGTTCCCTCAGTGATCCTGCCCCTCCTCTGCAGTCCAGGCTGGACTCCAGCAACAACCTAAACTCAGAGACATCATGGTCCCAAGAGACTTCCTCAGCTTCCTCCAGAGCCTCGTGCCCACGGGACAAGTGCCACGCTAAGGGCCCGCCGGATGCCCACCAAAGTGACCCCCTTGATGTGGCCAGCTGCAAGGTGGCCTCTCTCCAGCCTGCCAAGTGCCAGCACCAGGAGTCTCTGGGCCAGCTGAGATCCTACTCACCACTCTGGGCAGCCACCTCAGACTCAAAGGACCCAGAGCCTTCTGCAGGGTCAGGTGATAGGGGGCCCCAGGAGGAACAAGCCCTGAAGTCCGTCTTGGCTCAAGGAAGCAAGCAGTCCAAGGTAATACAGGAGAGTGGGGCATCCATAGATGGGAGCTTCCTGGAGCCTCCATTTCCCTGACAAATGTGCTCATGTGCATCCTCCTTGCAGGGTGAGTTGGATCTGGCTCAGCCTTAGTGCATGAGAATTGGTGGCCTTTAGTTTCTTTTTTCTTTTTTTTTGTTTTTTGAGACAGAGCCTCAAGCTGTCACCCAGAAGAGAGCCGTGGCATCACAGCTCACATCAACCTCCAATTCCTGGGCTCAAGAGAGTCTCCTGCCTCTGCCTCCCAGGTAGCTGGGACTACAGGCGCCTGCCACTACGCCTGGCCATCTTTTGGTTGCAGCCGTCATTATTGTTTGGTGGGCCCAGGCTGGATTCGAACCCGCCAGCTCAGGTGTATGTGGCTGGCACCTTAGCCCGTTGAGCCACAGGCTCCGAGCCTCTTTTTTTTTTTTTTTTTTTTTTTTTAAGAGACAAGGTCTCAGTTTGTCGCCCTTGGTAGAGTGCCATGGCATCATAGCTCACAGCAACCGCCAGCTCTTGGGTTTAGGCGATTCTCTTACCTCAGCCTCCAGAGTAGCTGGGACTACAGGCACCCGCCACAACCCCCAGCTATTTTGTTGTTGTTGTTGTTGCAGTTTGGCCAGGGCCGGGTTCGAACTTGCCACCCTCGATATGTAGGGCTGGCGCCCTACTCACTGAGCCAACAGGCACCACCCCTGGCCTTTAGTTTCTAAGATAGCATTTTGGAGAGAAGGTGATGGGTCCCTTTATTCAGATGAGAAGAGTGAGGCTCAGGGGCCAGTGACCCTTTAGCTCTTGATCCCTTGGCTGAGCCCCAGGGCCCAAGTCAGATATAATCACAGATGCAGTCTCTCTCTTTCCCTTGAGGTGGGGCCTCCTCTGGGCCAGGCCTGTGGCTTAGCACCTGCCTTTCCTTCCCCCTTCAGCCCAAAGTAACCTTCTGTGAAGAGTCTGAGGAGTCTTTACTACCTGACAGGAGCTGGCACCTCCGGCCAGACCTGGGCCACAACTGGATTGGAGGTGAGACCCGCCACCATGCGCACAACTGGCCTGAGCTTGTCCACACACCTGCCTGAGTCTCCACCTGTGCTGATGGTATTTCTCTGACCCTGCCGCCCTCCTCCGTGAGCCCTTTCCCGGCCATGTTTGTTCTCGCAGCCTTGAACACAAGAGCCAGGCACAGAAACGTGTATCTGTTGACTGAATGAATGAGTCAGGGCTGCCACATTGTCAAGCATTTGTCACCTGCTGTCCCAGCCAGCTCTGGGACATACCGGCTCTTCCCATTGTACTGCCAACCCTTTCTAGCTGCTCTGGCCTTTTATGTCCTGTTACTGTCCTTTTTTTTTTTTTTGTAGAGACAGAGTCTCACTTTATTGCCCTCAGTAGAGTGCCGTGTCGTCACACAGCTCACAGCAACCTCCAGCTCTTGGGCTTAGGTGATTCTCTGGCCTCAGCCTCCCGGGTAGTTGGGACTACAGGCGCCCACCACAACGCCTGGCTATTTTTCTGTTTTGCAGTTCAGCTGAGGCCAGGTTTGAACCCGCCACCTTCAGTATATGGGGCTGGCGCCCTACTCGATGAGCCACAGGCGCTGCCCTGTTATGACAAACTTTATCATTTTAGTCATTTTTACACATACAGGGCAGTGGCATTAAGTATAATCCTACTGGTGTACAAGTGGCACCACCGTCCATCTCCAGAAGTTTTTTTTTTTTTTTTTCTCTGAGACAGAGCCTCAAGCTGTGACCCTGGATAGAGTGCAGTGGCATCACAGCTCACAGCAACCTCCAATTCCTGGGCTCAAACGAGTCTCCTGCCTCCACCTCCCAAGTAGGTGGGACGACAGGCGCCCACCACAACGCCCAGCCATTTTTTGGTTGCAGCCGTCATTGTTGTTTGGCGGACCCGGGCTGGATTCGAACCTGCCAGGTCAGGTGTACGTGGCTGGCGCCTTAGCCCATTGAGCCACAGGTGCTGAGCGTGTTTCTTCTTTTTTTTTTTTGAGACAGAGTCTCACTATGTTGCCCTTGGTAGAGTGTCATGGCGTCACAGCTCATAGCAACTTGAGCTCAAACTCTTTGGGTTTAAGTGATTCTCTTGCCTCAGCCTCCCATGTAGCTGGGACTACAGGCGCCCACCACAACACCGGGCTATTTTTTTTTGGGGGGGGGGTTGCAGATGTCATTGTTGTTTAGCAGGTCCGGCCTGGGCTTGAACCTGCCAGACTCGGTGTATGTGGCTGGTACCCTGCCGACTGAGCTACGGGCACCAAACCTTCCCTTTCTTTTTAAGTCTGAACAACACTCCATTGCATGGCTAGACTGCAGCTTGTTTATCCACTTAGCCGCTGATGGACACGGGTGTTTTCCATCTCTTGGCTGTTGTGAATCATGCTGCCATGAATGTGGGTGTACCCTGTTCATTTCTGACACAGCAACCTGAATGAATTTTTAAACATGGGATTCAGATCATGTCACTCCCCTGCTCAAACCTCCCCAGGGGCTTTCCGCAGCACTTACTGTAGAATCCAAAATCCTTATCCAGACTTAGGAGGTGTGATCTGGTCTACACTGGCCCTGTAGCGTGACCTCCTGTCGTGTCCTTACCATGGTTTGCTCCCATGGTTTCCTTTACTCTGCTCAGTAACGGCCCTAGGTAGGTGTCTCATCGTCTCCAGTCACAGGTGAGAAGGCCGCGGCCCCATGGGGGGAAATGCTGCCTCTTCTCATCCTGCTGGGGCGTTTCTACCTCTGTCCCTTGGCCTCTAGTTACTGCCCATTTTCTCTGCTTTATGTGTGTGCATATGAATGTATGTATGTATGAATTCGTGTATGTACGTAGGAACGTATGAGGCAGGGTCTCTCTATTTCCCAGGCTGAAGTGCAGTGACGTGTTCGAACCTCACTGCAGCCTTGGGCACCAGGTGATCCTCCTGACTCAGCCTCCCAAGTAGCTGGGATTACAGCAGCAGTTCTCAACCTGTGGGTCGCGACCCACAGGAACTGTATTAAAAGGCCACAGCATTAGGAAGGAACCACTGGATTACAGGTTCACACTACCAGGCCTCTGCTCTCCAGGGCGTCTCACTCAGGGTGTTGCCCAGGCTGATCTCAAACTCCTGGCCTCGAAGGATCCTCCCGGTTCGGCCTCCCAAAGGGTTGGAATTACAGGCATGAGCCATCTCTTTATCTTCTTGGCAACAGAATTGTTCTTCAGAAAGGGCTGTCCAGACTCCCTGCTTTCAGTTTCTGTCATTTATTTTTTTTTTGAGACAGAGTCTCAAGCTGTCACCCTAGATGCCATGGCATCACAGCTCACAGCAACCTCCAATTCCTGGGCTCAAGCAAGTCTCCTGCCTCCACCTCCCAAGTAGGTGGGACGACAGGCGCCCACCACAGTGCCTGGCCATTTTTTGGTTGTAGCCGTCATTCTTGTTTGGCGGGCCAGGCTGGATTCGAACCTGCCAGCTCAGGTGTACATGGCTGGTGCCTTAGCCTGTTGAGACACAGGCGCTGAGCCATTTTCTGTCATTTAAATCAGCATTACCCTGATACTGCCATGGTCTGGGTCTTCTTGGCTTCTAGTACTAACTCCTCAGCTGAGCACTCAGGCTGCACCTTCCTTGGCCCTGGACAGGGAGGGACACAGCAGTCACCCCCTCCTCCCTGAAGCTCTTTCTCCCTTTGGCTTCATGCCATACAGGCCCCTTCCTTCTGGGCTGCTTTCCAGGCTCTTCCTTGTTCTGACCTTTGATCCCCAGGTCTAGGCTGAGTTCTTCCTTCTTCCCTCTATGATCCCCCCTTCCCCATGGTGTCTCTAGCCCACACCTCTCTGAATTCAGACTGGTACATCCAGCTGTCTTCTCTGTATCACCATTGTCTTATGTTAACTTCACATCCAAAATTGAGGTCCTGATTTCCACCCCACTTGCTTTGCTCCTCCCTAGTGAATGACAACTCCGGGAACCAAGGCGTTAATCTTAAAGGATCAACCTTGACCATTTTCTCCTCGCCTTTTCACATATTGCTCATCCTGTCCATTAGCACATCTTCTTGACTCTGCCTTCTACATATTTCTAGAATTGGACTATAGATGCTGCTTGACTTAGACTGGGGCTCTGTCCTAATAAAACTATCATAAGTTGAAAATGTTGTAAGTAAAAAATGAATTCAATAGGCCAGGCACAGTGGCTCATGCCTATAATCCTAGCACTCTGGGAGGCCGAGGTGGGCAGATTTCCCTGAGCGCGTAGGTTCGAGACCAACCTGAGCCAGAGTGAGACGTCATCTCTAAAAAATAGCTGGGTGTTGTGGTGTGCCCCTGAGTCCCAGCTACTTGGGAGGCTGAGGTAAGCGAATCACTTAAGCCCAAGAGTTTGAGGTTACTGTCAGCTGTGATGCCACAGCACTCTACTGAGGACAACAAAGTGAGACTCTTTCTCAGAATAAATAAATAAAGTCTGAGTATGACAAGCAAGTATGTCATATACTCCTACAGTGTACCCGTTAGGTGAGAGTTGACCAAACCCTCCTATCTCCCTTTTTTGAATTTAATTGTGTTTTTCTCTCGTGTGGGTGTGTAGTTGTTCATCTACTAGTTTTCATATTAGTATTGAACGCATTAAATGCTTGCTTTTCCTTTTTTTTCCTTGAGGCAGAGTCTAACTCTGCCACCTTTGGTAGAGTGTGTGGTGTCATAGCTCACAGCAACCTCAAACTCTTGGGTTCAAGTGATCCTCTTGCCTCAGCCTCCTGAGTAGCTGGGACTACAGCTACCTGCCACAATATCTGGATATTCTTCTTAGAGATGGAGTCTCGCTTTTACTTAGGCTGGTCTCAAACTCCTGAGCTCAAGCAATTTCCCCATCTTGGCCTCCCAGAGTGCTAGGATTACAGGTGTGAGCCACCGCACTGGGCTGCTTTTCTATTCTGGTGTTATTTTACTTGGGAGGATGTTCTCTAAATCCATCCAGGTAAATAGAAAAGATGTAAAATCTCCATCTTTCTTTAGGGCTGAATAGTACTCCATGGTATACATATACCAAGTTTATTTTTATTTTATTTTAATTTTTTTTTTTTTCAGACAGAGCCTCAAGCTGTCACCCTGGATAGAGTGCTGTGGCGTTACAGCTCACAGCAACCTTCAATTCCTGGGCTCAAGCGAGTCTCTTGCCTCCGCCTCCCAAGTAGCTGGGAATACAGGCGCCCATCACAACGCCCAGCTATGTTTGTTGTTTGTTTTTTTTTTTTTTTGGAGACAGAGTCTGAACTTTATTGCCCTTGGTAGAGTATGGTGGTGTCACAGCTCACAGCAACCTCCAATTCCTGGGTTTAGGCGATTCCCTTGGCTCAGCCTCCTGGCACCCGCCACAATGCCTGGCTATTTTTTTGTTACACTTTGGCCAGGGCCGGGCTCGAACCCGCCACCCTTGGTATATGGGGCTGGCGTCCTACCCACTGAACCACAGGTACCGCCCTATTTTTGTTGTTGTTGCTGTCGTCGTTTAGCAGGCCCAGGTCGGGTTCAAATACACCAGCCCTGGTGTATGTGGCCGGCGCCCTAACCAGTGAGCTGCAGGTGCCAAGGCAACATAACTTTTTTTATTCTGGGTGATACCTAGTAATGGGATTGTGGGATCAAATAGGAGGTCTACTTTTAGCTGTTTGAAGATTCTCCATACTTTTTTTTTTTTTTTTTTAGACAGCCTCAAGCTATCGCCCTGGGTAGAGTGCTTTGGCATCACAGCTCACAGCAACCTTCAACTCCTGGGCTCAAGCGATTCTCCTGCCTCTGCCTCTCAAGTAGCTGAGACTACAGGTGCCTGCCATGACGCCCAGCTATTTTTTTTTTTTTTTTGAGACAGAGCCTTAAGCTGTCACCCTGGATAGAGTGCTGTGGCATCACAGCTCACAGCAACCTCCAACTCCTGGGCTCAAACGAGTCTCTTGCCTCCACCTCCCAAGTAGCTGGGACGACAGGCGCCTGCCACAAAGCCCGGCCATTTTTTGGTTGCAGCCGTCATTGTTTGGCGGACCCGGGCTGGATTCGAACCCGCCAGCTCAGGTGTACATGTCTGGTGCCTTGGCCTGTTGAGCCACAGGTGCCGAGTCAACTTTTTTTTTTTTTTTTTTTGGTAGAGACAGTCTCACTTTATCACCCTTGGTAGAGTGCCGTGGCATCACATAACTCACAGCAACCTCTCACTCCTGGGCTTAGGTGATTCTCTTGCCTCAGCCTCCCGAGTAGCTGGGACTACAGGCGCCCACCACAACACCCGGCTACGCCCAGCTATTTTTTTGATTGCAGCTGTTGTTGTTGGCGGGCCCGGGCTGGATTCGAACCCGCCAGCTCAGGTGTATGTGGCTAGCGCCTTAGCCACTTGAGCCACAGGTGCTGAGCTTCTTTCTTAGGCTTCTTTCCTAAAAGGTGGTTTTAGTTTGTAGTCCCACACCATTCAATATCGTATCACAGATTTCTTTGGTGACTTGTTCATCTGTTGTCATATTAGAATGTAAAGCTCTTTAGATACAAGCAACTCACACGTGTAATCCCAGTATTTGGGGAAGCTGAGGGCAGGATCATTTGAACCTAGGAGTTTGAGGTTACCGTGAGCTGTGATGGTGCCACTGTACTACAGCCGGGGTGACAGCATAAGACCCTATCTCTAAAAGAAAAAATAAATCGTGTAAGCCTCATGAGGGCAGGGGCTTTAGTGTAGCTCACTGTTCTTTTCCTGCCACATAAAACAGTACTGGCCTGTTGTAAAGGCTCTGTGAATATTTTTTCCATAAATGGTTGGCTTTGCCTCGGGATAGAAACAAAAGCAGTAGTCACAGTGAGTAGAGGGTACTTCTGTGGTCTGTATGAGGCACTGCAGATGGCAAAGCAGGTAGCCTGGGTGCCAGGGCTGAGTGGCCCCTATACCTTGGCTGGTGGCCACACAGCAGCACCCAGACTACCTCCTGTCAGCTCCCTACTGATTTTCCCACACCAGGGAAAACAGCTCTGGACAGCAGCTCTCCTGTCACCAGCCAGCCTGAGACCTTCTTCTCAAAGCTGCAGGAGTTCCGGGAAGCCAATAAGGAGGAGTGTATTTGCAGCCACCCTGAGTGAGTGGGGTTGGGTGAGGGTGGGAGGGGGCAGCTGAGGGACTCCATTGCCCCCGCCACTCACCCCTTTGTCCTTGCAGACCCCAGTTCCTGGGCCAGCCTGAGAGCAGCAATGTGGAGGAAGACCATGAGTGTGAGTGTGTGCCCTGGCTCTGTGCCCCCATGCATGAACGGTCCCGTCAAGGTGTGGGCACCTCAAGAGGCATCTGAGGTGTTGAGATCTCAGGGAGGAAGGCCTGGGGTCTGGACAGGATGGCCAGGTCCTCGTGGGGGTGGGGCCGAGCTGAGGCCTGGCCTTGGGACCAGGAGACTATGGGTTGCCCTATATGCCTCCACCACTACCCCCACGCCCTGCAGCCTCCAGCAGGCCCTGTGGGACTCCATTCCAGCTGCCAAGAGGCCTGGGAGGATATTTCTCCCCACTGTCCCGGGGTGGACCCAGACTCTGGAAGGAGGGGCTGACAGGCTTTTGTGGTTGGGGGCAGTCAGGGACCCCAGGGATCTGGCTTCCTTGGCTCAGGGGAACCTGCTGTCTCTCGCGGGCCTTGTAGGTGTGTACTGTTACCGGGTCAACCGACGCCTGTTTGTGGTGCCCTTGGATCCTGGCACCCCCTGCCGCCTGTGCAGGACGCCACGGAGCCAGCAGGACCCTAAGACTCTGGAGGGGCCGGTGCAGGTCAGGTGAGTGGCCAGAGCATCATCATACCTGGGGAGCAGAGCTTGTGTCCTGCTTGTTTTAAGGTGGGGGAAGATGGGCCTGGGGCTGGGCCCCTGGCAGCAGGGACTTGCCTCAGCGTCTCTCCCTACCCACTGCACAGGGTGAGCATCCCGCTGTCCATCCTGGACCCTCCCCACCAGTACCATATCCACCGGCGTAAGAGCTTTGACAACTCCGACACGCTGGCCCTGCCTCGGGTAAGTAGCCACGTTAGGTGGGGTGGGACAGCACTGTCCCCACATGGATCTTGAGCCCTGGGGAGAGCTGAGAAGTAAGGCTGGACTCAGGGAAGGTGAACACCTGAGTCTCTGGAGTATAGGCCAGGCCTCTGCCGTCACCCACAGTGGGCTTGTCCTGAGACAGGAGGGACCGACCACCCCAACACCCTGTGGCTTCCAGAGTGTGTCTGCCCACGTGCTGCCATGAGAGCCTCACCCTTAAGAGGGTCACCGCATGGAACTCCATAGCAGACAGGAGCTGGACGCTGTCTACGCCCAGCTCCTCAGACAGGCTGGGAGGGTGTGCCTGGTGCAGGTCTCTGCTGCCCGGCTGCCTCCCATAGGAAAGGATGGGTCACTGATGACCTAAACCGCACACAGTTGAGGGTGGGGCAGCCGGGGTCAGGGAAGGAGAAGGCAGGCTGAGAAAAGGCAGTTGGCTTGCCT
This sequence comes from Perodicticus potto, assembly GCA_963574655.1. Classification (NCBI taxonomy): domain Eukaryota; kingdom Metazoa; phylum Chordata; class Mammalia; order Primates; family Lorisidae; genus Perodicticus; species Perodicticus potto. Next base: position 17,599 of record CAUYRH010168305.1, read on the forward strand.
GTGAAATGGGTATCACGGAGCCATCCTTGTGCTGTCATGGGGGAGGGGGGCAGTTCAGGATCCATCATATGGGTGCTTAGGCAGAGCCCTAGACCGGAGGTCAGTGTCATTGCCCTGCCCTTCTCCCATCTCAGCTCCCAGAGCCCCGAGGGTGGCCGGATCTGCAGAGAAGAAAGGGGAGGCCCGGGGTGATCTAGTGGGTGGACACAGGTTACGCCTGAGGAGCCTCCGTCTGAGTGCTCAGGGGCACCTCCACGCTGATGGGGGTGCCCTGCCTGGGCCAGGCACCTTAACCTTCCTTGTCCACAGCACTGCCTACTGGGCTGGGACATTCTCCCTCCGAAGTCCGAGAAAAGCTCAGCCCCAAAAAGCCTGGACCTCTGGTCTGCTGTCTCCTCTGGGGCCCAGCATCGGAAGCTGTCAGCCATCAGACCTTCGTGCCCGGTATGGTTCAGGTGTGGCCCAGTGTGAGGCACCCCTAGGAGGGACAGATACCTTGGAACAGGCCTGGGAACTGCAGAGTCCCCTGGGAGGTGGGATTTAGGTGGGGAGGATAGAGCCCAGGAATGTCTCTGCAGGGCTTGTTTCCCTGCCCTGACCCACGGTATCCTTCAGGACTCCACCACTCCTCCCTGCCCTGCTTTAGCAAGGAAGGTGACCCTGACTGTAAGATCCAGGAGTGGGAGAGGCTGGAACTGGGGGCCACCTGCCCCCCAAGTGACCCCTCTGAAACTTCCCTGTCTTTTATCCAGGCTTTGCCAGTGCGGGTCCCACCCCCACCCCCATCCTGGATAGAACCCCAGGTCCCTGTGTCCCATGTCCCACGGCAGTAGCCCTGAGGACTAACCACTTGGAGGGACAGCGCTCCTGCCACCTTTTGGATGCTCCTAGCTGGTCTCAGCTGGCCATGGCTTGGGCCTTGCTCGCCCAAGTCGGGCAGGTCATGGGCCCAGCCTGTCTCCTGCCTGGGATCTACAGAGGGGGGACTTCTAGGTGGAGTAGGAAGAGATTCTGTGACAAGTTTGTAAATAAAGCTTAGGTGTTTGCAGCTCTGAGTCCTGAGAGTCTGTCCTCCCCTCCCCAAGGAAGGAAGGGGACACCCTGACCACCTGGGCTGGGCAGCACATGTCTGGGGCCATGAGGTGGCTCTTTGTGCAGCCCCCTGGCTCTAGATAGATGGCCTGGCACCAGGTGGCAGAGGGAGGAGGAATTTCCCAGACAGGCTGGGCCAACAGCGTTGTTAAAAAGTGCCTGTGGGCTCGGCGCCTGTGGCTCAGCGGGCTGAGGCGCCAGCCCCGTACACCCGAGCTGGCGGGTTCGAATCCACCCCCGGCCCGCCAAACAACAATGACGGCTGCAACCAAAAAATGGCTGGGCATTGTGGTGGGTGCCTGTAGTCCCAGCTACTTGGGAGGCGGAGGCAGGAGACTCGCTCGAGCCCAGGAATTGGAGGTTGCTGTGAGCTGTGATGCCACAGCCCTCTATCCAGGGTGACAGCTTGAGGCTCTGTCTCAAAATAAATAAATAAGTAAATAAATAAATAAATAAATAAATCTCTGTCTCAAAATAAATAAATAAGTAAGTAAATAAATAAATAAATCTGTCTCAAAATAAATAAATAAGTAAATAAATAAATAAATAAATAAATAAAAATAAAAATAAAATCTCACCTTAAAAAAAAAAAAAAAAGCGCCTGTGGCTCAACGGGCTAAGGCGCCAGCCTCGTACACCTGAACTGGCGGGTTCGAATCCAGCCCGGGCCGCCAAACAACAATGACGGCTGCAACCAAAAAATGTCCGGGTGTTGTGGCAGGTGCCTGTAGTCCCAACTACTTGGGAGGCAGAGGCAGGAGACTCCCTTGAGCTCAGAAATTGGAGGTTGCTGTGAGCTGTGATGCCACAGCACTTTATCCAGGGTGACAGCTTGAGCAGCTCTGTCTCAAAAATAAAGAAAAATTAAAAAAAAAGCCATCTCTCGGGTGGCGCCTGTGGCTCAAAGGAGTAGGGCGCCAGCCCCATATGCCAGAGGGGGCGGGTTCAAACCCAGCCCCAGACAAAAACTGCAAAAAAAAGCCATCTAGCTCAGCATCTGTGGCTCAAGCAGCTAGGGCGCCAGCCACATACACCTGAGCTGGTGGGTTCAAATCCAGCCTGGGCCCGCCAAACAATGACGGCTGCAACCAAAAAAAAATAGCCAGGCGTTGTGGCGGGTGCCTGTAGTCCCAGCTGCTTGGGAGGCTGAGGCAGGAGAATCGCTTGATCCCAGGAGTTGGAGGTTGCTAGGTTGCTGTGAGCTGTGATGCCACGGCACTACCCAGGGCGATAGCTTGAGGCGCTGTCTCAAAAAAAAAAAAGCCATCTCAGGGCCTTGCCTATGGCTAAAAGGAGTAGGGTGCTGGCCCCATATATCGGAGGTGGTGGGTTCAAACCCGGCCCCGGCCAAAAACTGCCCACCATCTCAGCAGGGATCTCAGCTGACACTGTGATACAGCTGAGAATTCTTGGTTTCTGAAACCAGGATCTGTTGACAGAAAGGCTCTCTGGGCATCCCTGGGCTAGGTGACACCCTGGGAGCCATGGGTGGTCCAGAGCCCCTGCCAATACAGATTGGGAAACTGAGGACTTGGCACGAGTTGGAGGCAAGGATGGCAAAGAGCGTAAATGTCCTTCCTGGGGTTAACAAGCAACCCCCTGTCTTTCCTTCACTTCTTGTACATGTTAGGTTGGATAAAATGAAAATTCCATTTTTGTTTTATAGAGACTGGAAATATGTGCTTTTTTCTGAGGCTTCTCATGGGTGGAACTGGGCTATGCTGGCCTGGGGCTCCTGCCTAGAACTTGTGACACTGTGAACACTTGTTTTCCTGTAGTTCATGTCCCCTGTGTTAGGATGAGCTGAGTTAAGCTGCAGTAACAAGTTAATGCCCTAAATCTCAGTGGTTTCACATAGACACTTATTTCTTGGTGACTGGCTCACACTACGTGTCCTTTATGGGTCACATGGGACCCATGCCATTGGTGATTTTGCCATGTGCCACAACTCCAGTCACTTTAACCCAGAAGTGGCAGGGTCACCTCTCATGGTTCATTGGCAAGGACCAGGCATGGGTTCAGAACATGGAGGGGGCTCATGAGACATTAAGTGAAAACTTTCCCTCATGGTCTGCCTACCTGAGTCCCACCAGCTCTGACCCTGCAAAGGCAGAGCTGCAAAGCTCCCAGGCACTGGGTAACAAAACAATAGGCAATACCAATTCTTGCCTAAAGTCTTCCCTCACTTTTTCTGGGGTTCCAGACCTCAAGTGGCCAGGCAGGTAAGGTGATTGGGAACGACAGGGCCCAGGGTCACCTGGTGAGCTCAGGTCTCTTACAAAGGCTTTCACAAGGTCAAATGTCTACCTGGTCAAGTCATCACATCTGAAGGGCAGATTATGCAGCAGGCCAGGCTTTTGCCACTTGATTCCAGGAACTGAAGAAACAAAGTCTATCTGAGTCCCTGCGTTCACTTTTTTTTGGTATATACCTAAAAATGGAGCTAGAGCAAGACCTCATCTCCCGAGTAGCTGTGACTACAGCCGCCCGCCACAATGCCCGGCTGTTTTTAGAGATGGGGTTCTTACTCTAGCTCAGGCTGGTCTTGAACTCATAAGCTCAGGCCATCCACCCATCTCAGCCTCCCAAAGTGCTGAGATTACAGGCATCAGCCACAGTGCTCAGCCACGTTGTCTAGGTTTTTTAGTTTTAGTTTTTTCTTTTTTTTAGACAGCCTCACTCAGTCACCCTGGGTGGAGTGCTGTGGTATCATCATAATTCACAGCAATCTCAAACTCTTGGATTCAAGCGATTCTCCTGCCTCAGTAACTGGACCTACAGGCACCTGTCACTATACCCATCTAGTTTTTCTATTTTTAGTAGAGGCAGAGTCTTGCTCTTGCTCAGGCTGGTCTCTAATTCCTGAAGTCAAGCAATCCATCTGCCTCAGCCTCCCAGAGTGCTGGGATTACAGGCGTGACCTCCTGCGCCTGCCCTATGTTGTCTGTTTTTCTGATGGTAGTTGTCCTAATGGATGTGAACGGCATCTCATGGTGGTTTTGATTTCTGTGTCTCTGATGGTCAGTGATGTTGAATATCTGCTTATTGGTAGAAGGTATACAATTTATCTTTTCTGGAGAAATGTCTGTTCATTGCCCATTTTTTTTGTTTTTTTTGTTTTTGAGACAGAGCCTCAAGCTGTTGCCCTGGGTTGAGTGCTGGGTGCTGGGGCATCGCAGCTCACAGCAACCTCCAACTCCTGGGCTCAAGTGATTCTCCTGCCTCAGCGTCCCAAGTAGCTGGGACTACAGGTGCCCGCCACAACACCTGGCTATTTTTTTTTTTTTTTTTTTTTTGGTTGCAGCCTTCATTGTTTGGCGGGCCCGGGCTGGATTCAAAACCACCAGCTCAGGTGTATGTGGCTGGCGCCTTAGCC
>CAUYRH010168307.1:0-22678 GCA_963574655.1 Perodicticus potto
AATGGAGACTCGCTTGAGCCCAGGAACTGGAGGTTGCTGTGAGCTGTGATGCCATAGCACTCTATCCAGGGTGACAGCTTGAAGCTCTGTCTCAAAAAAAAAAATGGAGACTTTACAGCCTTTATATTAACCTGGATGGAAATGGAACACATTATTCTTAGCAAAGCATCACAAGAATGGAGAAGCATTAATCCCATGTACTCAAGTTTGATATGAGGACAATCAGTGACAATTATTGACACGGTGGGGGTGAGGGAAGGAGAGAGCAGAGAGAGAAAGAATGAGGGAGGGGTGGGGAAAGGAAGAGCAGAGAGAGTGAAGCAGCGAGGGGGGTGGGGTCTTGGTGTGTGCCACACCTTTTGGGGGCAAAACACAATTATAAGAGGGACTTTACTCAACAAATGCAACCAGTGTAACATGGTTTCTTGTACCCTCAAAGAATCCTCAACAATAAAAAAAAAAAAACAAGGAGAGTATAGAGCAAAATTTAGAAAAATCTGGCTCACAGGGACCAAACCTGACCTTCCAACTTTTTCTATAAATAAAGTTTTGCTGGAACACTGCCACACATTACATATTCTCAGTGGCTGAGTTCATACTACAGTCAGTACAAGGGCATAGTCGAGTAATTGCAGCAGAGAATACATGGTCCACAAAGGCTAAAGGTTTGATCTGGCCCTTATGAAAAAAAAGTTTGCTGATGCCCAGTGTAGAGTCCTGGAAGCCAAGTTTCACTAAAGACAGAATGAAACTCTTTGCCAAATGCTACTGACAGGTCAATAAAGATTTAGACTAAAAACTACTATTGGACTTAGCAACGTGGAGATGACTTTGATGACTCTGGCAAGAGTTTTAGTGAAATAACTGGTGAAACATTCTATGTTTATGTTGGTTCTCCCCAAATTTCTGTCTAAATTAATTGCAATTACAATTAAAAAATTTTTTTAGAAACTGGAAAAACCGACTCAAAAACTTGTGAGGAATAACAAAGGTCCACAAATAGCTAAATCAGTCATGACAAAGAGGATTAAAATTAGATAACAATATGCAAAAAAGAGAACTTTGATCCATATTCACACCTTGCACAAAAATTAACTAAAAATCAATCACAGAACTAAATGTAAAACCTAAAACTATAAGACTACTTGAAGTAAACAGGAGAAAATCTGTGTCCTTAGTTAGGCGAAGATTTCTTAGACATAGTAGTAATATCCAAAGCATAATACATAAAAGAAAAAATACATAGTAGACTTTATCAAAATTTAAAACTGTCTGCTCTGCAACAGTTTTTATTAAAAAGAATGAAAACGCAACCCACAAACAGGGAGAAAATATTTACAAATTGTATATCTGATAACTTTTACCTGGAATATAGAAAGAACTTTTAATAAGAAGAAAATGAACCACCCAATTTTAGCAAATAAATATTTAAACAGTCACTTCACAGAAAAGATATACAAATGGGAATAAGCATATGAAAATTTCAACATCATTGAAGTTCATTTTAAAAAATCACAATGAGATCCTACTACATCCCTGTTAGAATGGCCAAAATTAAAATGATTGGCCATTCCAAGTATAAGTGAGACTATGAAGGAAATGAAATTCCATATTTTGATGGTGGAAATGTAAAACAGCAGAACAACTTTGGAAGACTGTTCAATTTCTTTAAAGTTAAACATATACTTCACACATAATCTAAACTTTCCACTGCAAGGTATGTAGTACTTACCTAAGAAAAATGAAACCATAGACTTCGCTCAGCACTCATAGCACAGTGGTTATGGCGCCAGCCACACACACCACAGCTGGTGAGTTCAAACCCAGCCTGGGCCTGCTAAACAACAATGACAACTGCAACAAAAAAAATAGCTGGGCGTTGTGGCAGGTGCCTATGGTCCCAGCTACTTGGGAGGCTGATAGAAGAGAATCACTTATGCCCAAGAGTTTGAGGTTGCTGTGAGCTATGATGATGCCACTATACTTTACTGAGAGTGACATAGTGAGACTCTGTCTCAAAAAAAAAAAAAAAAATGAAAGCATCTATCCACACAAAGACTCTACTATACTATGTTTGTATTGGCCCCAAACTGGAAACAACCCAAATGCCCATCAACAGATGAATGGATAAACACATTCTACTATGTCCATATCATGGAATACTTCTTAGGAATAAAAAGAAATAGCAATAACTACATGGATGACTCTCAAGATACCCTGAGTGAAAAAAAGACCAAAAAAAATGTATTGTATCATTCTATTTATATATAATTTTAGAAACTTCAAACTAGGATGGCACCTATGGCTCAGCGAGTAGGGCGCTGGCCCCATATACCAAGGGTGGCGGGTTCAAGCCCGGCCTAGGCCGAACTGCAAAAAACAAAAAATAGCTGGATGTTGTGGTGGGCGCCTATAGTCCCAGCTACTCAGGAGGCTGAGGCAAGAGAATCATCTAAGCCCAGGAGTTGGAGGTTGCTGTGAGCTGTGTGATGCCCCGGCACTATACTGAGGGCGATAAAGTGAGACTCTGTCTCTACAAAAAAAAAGAAACTTCAAACTAGTTTCTAACTACAGAAAGCAGATCGGTGGTTGCCAAGGGATGAGGGCAAGGAGACAAGTGTGAGGGAGGGTTAAACATGACTATGAGAGGGTGGCGCCTATGGCTCAAAGGAGTAGGGCGCCAGCCCCATATGCCGGAGTTGGTGGGTTCAAACCAGCCCCGGCCAAAAACTGCAAAATAAATAAACAGATTATAATTCTATTAAAAAAAAATGGGTATGAGGACATTTTGGGAAGTGATAGAGGCATTTCTTTGAATATATTTGTCAATCCCCTCACATGTATTTCCACCTTGCTTCTAACCATTCCACCTTCGTTAGTCATTAACTTTTACTTTACATTAAATGCTATTATGAAAATAAAATTACACAGTTACCCTCTCCTTTGTTCACCATTGTTTCTTGAATCCTTTCTCTTGAGTTCAGTTTCCTTCTTCTTGAAGTGCATTTTGAACAGTTCTTTCAAGGAATATGTCTCTCTGAAAATATTTATTTTTACTCTTAAATAATTTATTTAGCTTGGTATAGTATTCTATATAGGCCTTATTTTCTTTTAGCATTTCATAGATACTGCTGTGTTTTCTTTTAACATCTTATTTTACTACTGAGAAGTCTGTTATCTCTTTGCAATTCCTTTTGGCTAATCTGTCCTTTTGCTTTTAAGATTTTTTTTCCTTTGGCATTCTAGGTAGAAATTTTATTTTTATTTATCCTACTCAACTCTTTCAGTGTACTTCATCTTTCTGAGAATTCATGTTGTGTATCAATTCTAGAAATTTCTTAATCTATTTTCAATATTGCCTCACAAACATTCCATTCTTTCCTACTATAGCTCCTGTTAGGCATGTTTCATTGTGCTTCATTCTGATTATTTTGCTAAATTTCACTACCTTCTTCAGCTGTGAATAATCTGTTATTTATCCACCCATGTATATCTTTTTTAATTTCAGTGAATTTATTTTTAATTTCTAGTCATTATATTTGATTTTTACATCAAATACATTGTTCGTTTCTCACAATGATTTGTTCTTAATTTTGGTTCTTTATGTTTTTCATCCTTTTAAGGTTTTGTTTTATAATCTTTTTCAGAATGTCCTATCTTATCAAATGCCAGATTGTCCATACTCCTCTTGTTCATGATACATTCTTTCATCGTGTGTTTTGTCATGTTTGACTGTGTGTACATCTTGAATGGCAATTGTTAATTCTGTGAGAATCTCATGTGGGCTCTGGATTGTGGGAATGCCCCCCCTCTGAAGAGATGTTGTGCATGCCTTTGCCAGGCAGCCCAAGTGTACCTTGGAGATTTCCATACCACTTAAGTAATGTAAAATTGATTCCAAATTACCACATGGTACAGTAATTTTTCTCCCTATTCAGAGTTCCTAAAAAACTTGCTCTCTCCTTAGACTTTGGGTACAGTTTTTCAGCCCCTTTCATAGTACTCACAATTCTTTAGAGGGTCCTTACTTTATGCAAAGAGCTCTGTTCTATCCCCTGCTATACTGAAGTCCAGAGAGCCATCTCCTGTTGATATGTGTAATTAGGGTTTTTTCCCAAGTCCTCCAACAGCCTCAAGGACCACACCAGTGTCAGCTTACAATTAGTCAACGGCTGTGGTTTTCGGATCGCTTTTCTTCCGAAAAGAGAAGGGGATTTCCTTTCCTGTGAGGTCAGCCATGTAGTATGTGCCAGAATGCAAAAAAAAAAAAAAAAAAAAAAAGCTGAAAGATTAATAAGATCATGTTAAAAGGACACAGATGTCAGATTGAAGGGACTCATGCTGGTCAAATTTGGAGCAACTTACACATTAAAAATAATAATGACCATAACAGACTAACCCATTGCATAAAAATTAGAATAATTCATGAGTTCATCAATATTCAAAGGAGACAAGGGGGAAAAGCACCCCCCAACTTTTAACTTTTCTCTAGCTTTGAAGTTTTTCAAGATAAAATATTGGAGGTAATTAAAATTGAATTTCATACAGTATTTTGTTGTGGGAAGGGCTGGTTCTACATTAGCTTAGTCTACATGTTGCTAAACTCAGAATTCCAGATACTGATTATTTTAGAAGAAAATAATTTTCTAAAAGTGTCTTCCTGGCCATCCATTGTTAATATCTCTAGCCTTCTGAGGATAAGAAATTTTATTAAAAAAAAAAGAAGAAGAAGAAATCTTATTCAATGAAATATAATTTGGGCTTTTAGGACTTACTTTTTCTGCTGTAATCTGTTTCCTAAAATTCACTGAACACAATCCTCCATTTATTCAAATAACATTAACTGAGATTGTCCAGGGTCAATCTTTTTTTTTTGAGACAGAGCCTCAAGCTGTCACCCTGGATAGAGTGCTATGGCATCACAGCTCATAGCAACCTCCAATTCCTGGACTCAAGAGTCTATTGCCTCTGCCTCCCACGTAGCTGGGACTACAGGCGCCCGCCACAACGCCCGGCCATTTTTTAGTTACAGCCATCATTGTTGTTTGGCGGGCCCAGGCTGGATTCGAACCCGCCAGCTCAGGTGTACGTGACTGGCGCCTTAGCCCGTTGAGCCACAGGCACCGAGCCTGTCCAGGGTCGATCTTAAAGACAGATGCTGGGCACTCAAAGACAAGACAATCTAAGTAGGAAGACCATCAAGGGGGTGGACAATGGTAATTAATGCTAAACAGGAATTGAGTACAGAGTTTTCAAAATATAAAAATAATTCATTAGAATGTGTTTTTAAAAATATAACAAATATACAATATGGTATGTTCTAAGTCGCTTCAAGAAATAAGGAGGTATAAAATAACTCACACCTAATATCACTTTTTTTTTTTTTTTTTTGCAGAGACAGAGTCTCATTTTATTACCCTTGGTAGAGTGCCGTGGTGTCACACAGCTCACAGCAACCTCCAACTCCTGGGCTTAGGCGATTCTCTTGCCTCAGCCTCCCGAGTAGCTGGGACTACAGGCACCCACAACAACACCCAGCTATTTTTCTGTTTTGCAGTTTGGCCAAGGCCGGGTTTGAACCTGCCACCTTCAGTATATGGGGCCAGCACCCTACTCACTGAGCCACAGGGACTGCTTCCCACACCTAATATCACTTTAAAAAATATAAGTTGGACCTGGATGCAGAGGGATGCACCTATGGTCCCAACTACTTGGGAGCTGAGGCCAGAGGATCTCTTGAGCTCAAGTGTTCAAAGCTTTAGTGCACTATGATTATTTCTAAGAATAGCCACTATACTCCAGCCTGGGCAACATAGCAAGACTTTATCTCTAAAAAACTATCTAGCTATCGGTCTTTCTATGTATATGTATAAATTAGAATGAGAAAAACAAAATCTGGTTTATAAAGGAAGAGTACTTTGAGGGATCTTAAGCTTTCTGCCACAAACTTTATGTAGCTTTTTTCCACCTCATATCTTTTACTCTGGCAACAGAACAGTGAAAACTCTACTGTTGTAGATGGGATTCCCAGAAAAACAGACTCTAATATAGAGATTTTCTTGTAAGAGGTTTAAATTAGGGGATGCTCTCAGGAAGTGAGGGAAGCATGATTGGGTGGAGGGATAGTTGAACTGAGATGCAGCTGCAAAGGGGCCTAAAGCTGGAATGGCCTCAAAATTGATTTGAGGAAAAGGGTCCAGGCATTCCTCTACTCTAGGGAAGAGGCATAACCTTGGTGAGATAATTCCCTCCAGTGGGACAACTCCTAGAAAGAGCCATAAATGCAAATAGCCAACACTCTCAGGAGCTAGGGAAATGAAAGCCTGCTTCTGAAAGGGACATCAGGGTAGGGCACAGATGTCCGCTACACCAAATAAGGCCTTTCCATAACTAGCTCAAGTTGCGTGGGCAAAATAAGTTGAGTATTTTTCTTCTGGGCAGTAAGTATCCCAGGGATAGTTTGTTACTTATTCAAACCAAAAGAAAGAAGGAAAATTGATTAGAAAAGAGCTAATTCCAAGTTGAGAGTCAAGGTGAGTTAATGCATGGGGTCATTCATTCATTCAATTAATATCGATCTTGCATCACCTGGAGAAAAGTCCACCACAGAAGAGTTGGTTCCAGTCACAGCTCTGTCACTGAAAATGGGGTCTCTGAGCCAGTCATTCATCATCCCTGGGCTTCTGTTTCTCTTCCTGTATAATGAGTAGTCTGGACTAGGTGATGTATTAAATAGAATTATTTTAATTGCAAGTAATAGACACATATTTTAGCTAGCCTTAACAAGACAGAGAGCAAGAAAGAGATAGAAGAAACAGAAAAGGTGTTATTGTTTTAAAGAATAAATTTGTGTCTCACAGACTCAGGTGTTGGAACTGGGCTTCCAGAACCATCTGGAGTACTATAGGCAGTCTAGGGATGCCCTGCACCCCTGCCTCTGCACCTGCCTCATTCTTCATTACAGCTGCAGTCCAGCTCCCTGTGTTTTTCACGTCACATGAAGGAAACAACTACCAGCAGTAGCTCCTGAGTTTTCAACTCCTTTATTCAATAGAACAGCCACATTCAGGCTGAAATCTCTTGATCTCAATCCCAAATTGTCTGAGAACAGTGTTTGTTGACCTTATTAAGATCAAGGTTACAACCTCTAATTCAAACACCTGTCTCTAAGTAAAGACCTCAGTGGAGGAAGACAAGTTTGCAGAAAAGCTCTAGGAATGTTGGGCAACCAAGATGCCCACTAATCTATACAATCCTCTGGTTTGATTAAAGAAATTAACTACCTAAGTAAAATTCAATTAATTTATCACTAATCCTTGCATCGTGCTTTAAATTGTCATTTTCAAATTAATTAGGGTTAATTAAAATATATAAATTGCTAATAGAAACATGACAATAACCGAAGAAAGCTGAAACAGAAAACCCTCAGAAAAATGTATTCATAACTTCACTTTTCTTTTTAGATCCATAACAAAACTGTTCAGCTGGTACTAACACATCAAGAAGTACACATGAAAAAATATGTTCAGAGGGGAGAAATGCTCAGTATTTAAACCACTTGGTCTACAAATGGTTTTTCCTGGCTCCTGATTGGTTTGTGGCTTAGGTCAATTTCTGATACTCCCTTACGATGACGATCACAGTCTGTAACCAGGAGTGTAGTTGTCATAAGGATTTGTGAAGAGATTGCTACAAAGAGGCCTTTGACAAAGGATGAGGACACAGTCTCATTTAATTCAGCTAGAGGACACACCTAATGTACATATGGAGTAGGGGACATAGGAGTGTTTCTAGTCGTGGACTTCCCTACCTTCAGGTTCCCAAAAGATGTCAGACTGCCAATGGAATGACCCAAATGGGGCTGGAGTATGATCCAATCAAAATCTTCAAGAAGTCCATTCTCTTGCATGCATAAAGGGAACTTTACACCACATCGATTCTTCCAAACTACTCTGGAGATTCTCACCACATGATGTCCCAGGGATAGTTCAGGGGAGACAATGATATTGATTCACTCAATCTTACCCTAGATAAGTAAGGAAAGAGCTTTTTGTAGCTTAGATTGGATGAATTAATATCAACTCCACTGAATAATCAATCACTAAGGAGGATCAGGCCAGGGGTTTGCCTGAGATCTACTCTTATACCAGATTCTCACTGATGCAAGGAAAAGACAAATTGTATAATTATTTGGCAATTTTAGTGGCAGACCAAATCCAGTCCTCTACCTGGTTTTATAAATTAAGCTCAATTGGAATACACCCATGCCCATTATTTATGAATTCTCTATGGCTGCTTTCTTGCTACAGAAAAACAGCTGAGAAGTTGTGACAGAGACTATTTGGCCCCCAAAGCCTAAAATATTTACTCTCTGGCTCTTCATATTAAAAAAAATCTTCCAACCTTTTATCAAGAAACAAATTAATTTCCTTATACTATCTGTATGGGCAATCTACAGCATTCCAGATTTGCCACATAATATATGCAGTTCTTCTTTTAAAGATTTATGTTTTCTAAATGTGGCTCTCATATAGCCTTGTCTGAAAAGCATGATTTAGAAAAGATGTTCTTTTTAGCAAGAGTGCTGGGTGAATAGGATATCAACATGGAAAAAAAAATCTTAGACCATATGTCACACTACACTCAAAAATCCATTTAGAAGGCTGTATAGATTTAACATAAAAGAGAAAACAATAAAGCTTTTATAGGAAAATATCTTCATGACTTTGGGTGAGGCAAAGAGTTCTTAACTAGGACACAGAAAAAGCATTAACCATGAAGACAAAAACCTGATTAATTCGGCTACATTAAACTTAATAACCTGTATTTGCCAAAAATACCTTTAAAAAAATGAATAGGCAAGCTACAGAGTAGAAAAGGATATTTGTGATATGTGTGTCCGACTCATATCCACAACATATAGAGAATTTCTACAAATCAACATACAAAGACGCCCATTAGGAAAATGAGCCTAAGACTTGAATAGACATCTCACAAAAGGGGTATCTAATTGACCAGTAAACCCATGAAAAGGTGTGCAACTAGTTTAGTCTTCATGGGAATGGAAAATAAAACTGTAACACAGTTATCACCGCAGGCACACTAGAATGACTAAAATTTAAATAACATAATGCCAAGCGTCCAAGGGTGGGGAGCACCTGGAACTATCATATGCTGGTGATGGGAATGCAAATAGATAACTGCTTTGGATCTACAAGTTTGACAGTATCTAGGAAAGCTGTATATATGCATATCCTATGACCCAGCACTTGTGCTCTGAGGTATGGAACAATGTTCACCAAAAGACACATACAAAAATGTTCCCAGCAGTACTATTTATATTAGCCCAAACTAGGATCAATTCACACAATCAAAGCAGTAGAACAAATAAATTGCGTTATATTCATGCCATGAGATACTCTACAGTAATGAGAATGAAAGTTCAAAAACAGGTGAAACTGAAATATGATATTAGAAATCAGGACAGCGGTTATCTTGTGGAGATAGAAAAGTAACCAGAAGGGGAGAGTAGGTAATTTGCAGAATGTTGGTAATATTCTGTTTATTTATCTGGGCACCAGGTTAGATACAGGTGATAAGTTTATGCAAATTTATTGGTGGTACGCTATGACTTTTGCAGTTTGTTGTATATTTGTTATACTTTAATTATTTTTTAAAGGATAACACCAATTGATACACAGAAGTCAGGTTGGTGGATAACTTTTGAGAAAAGGCAGATAATGATTAGGAAAAGGAACAGTAGGTTGTCAGCAATGTTCCATATTTTGATCTAAGTGGGGGTTACACAGTGTGTTCACTTTGTGAAAACTCATTTGAACTTATACATTTGTGATTTGTCTGTTTTTCTATATATATGTATGTTATGCTACAATGAAATTGTTTATTTAAAAAGAAAGTTTGATCAGGCATGGTGGCTCACACCTGTAATCCTAGCACTTTGGGAGGCCAAGGAGGGAGTATCAACTGAGACCAAGACTTTGGTACCAGCCTGAGCAAGAGCAAGAGACACCTCTACAAAAAATAGAAACTTAACCAGGTATAGTGGCACACGCTGGTAGTCGCAGCTACTCAGGAGGCTGAGGCAAGAGCATTGTTTGAGCCCAGTAGTTTGAAGTTGCTGTGAGCTATGATAAAGGCCCTGTACTTGCTGAGATGACAAGAGACCTTGTCTCAAAAAATAAATAAGCAAAATAAAAATTTTAAAGTTAAAAAATAAAATATATTCTGAAGTGATGGGCCTTGCTAAAAAAAAAAAGTGTAATTTATATTAAATTGTTGGGTTTTTTGAGACAGAATCTCACTTTGTCACTTTGGGTAGAGTGCTATGGCATCATAGCTCACAGCAACCTCAAACCTCCTTCAATTGAGCAATCCTCTTGCCTCAGCCTCCTGAGTATTTGGGACTATAGTCTCCTGCCACCACACCCAGTCTAAATTGTTAAATCTTATAATGTTGGCATAGTGAATTCAACATATCACATATATGAAGAAAAAGCATTTTTTGTGTTGATAATGATACACCAGTAAGTGGTAAGCCTGTAATCCTGTTCTATTTCAATATTTAAAAATCAACAATAACCATTTAAGTCTGGCACTAGGAAGCTCCCTAAGACCAGCTTATACATAAGCCTGTATTTGTTGCTTATTCTCTGTGTACCTCCATAACCTACTCAGAAGAATAAAATTCTGACCTTTTAAAAGAAAAATAAAGACCAATGCTCTGGCCATTTTTTCCAGGAACCGTAGGGTTTTATTACTTCCCTTCATGATAGTGAACAACTAAAACTAGAAAACAGAGTTCAATGAGGTGAGTCATTAACTATTGTACTTAGAACTTAGACTTCTATAACATCACTTAGAAAAACATCATATTGTGGCTCAGATACACAGACAATGCAGGGAAAGAAAAGCTGTGGGTTGCCACAGCAACTGTAATATAGATATCTATTGGAATAAAGTTTTGATTTTTTTTAGCTTATGATCACTCCAATTATAATATATTTTATGTCAATATGGCTGAGTAATGGTTGATCAGGAACTACTTAGAAGCATTCAATTTCTATAAATGTCAGTACATAATGCTCTGGTCATATGCTTACACTTAATTGTGTCATTTGTTTTAAGAATAACCCTATTTTAAAAATACTTTTGACTTTTTTCTCAGAAAATATTTCTAAGCAAGCAAATAGCAAGTAACACTTCCATCAGCAGGCAGTAGCACATTTAGCTAAAGTGACATTATGGCACCTTGATAGAATGTTCTCTTATAACATGTAGAAAATGAGATCAGATGGCAGAAGATAATACATTATTTGAGACCACAAAGTGAATCACGACAGAACTATTACTGGAACTTTGCTCAGAATGAGCCATTTCTCCAAGTGCTATTATGTGAAACGTGCTGATTTCTAGAGAACGGTTCTACCACTGGTGCCTGTGCACTTTTGACTGCAGTTTCCAAATCAGACCCACTTGTTTGTGTGTCTGCAAGACTGAAATGTCTCCAGACTAAATGCAGACTAAATCCTCTGCTCATCCATTCTGTCCCCAGTCACACTCCTATACAGAAGGCTAGATTAGCTACTGTGCAAAATACAAAAGTGAGAAATACGTCTCTCCCCTCAGCATTCACAAGTAACATTCTCTTGTGTGAGCACTTTATCAGCGAGAAACAAAAAACAAACCAAAACCAAGCAGCTCCAGAACATCCACTCTCTTTTTCCAAAGAATTAAGCTTTCATGCACTACTTGAACTACAAGATGGAGAAGTTTCCTGCCTCACAGAATACCCCCTGATTCATTCATTTCATTTCTTTCTCCTCTACATAAACAATTTCTAAAGAGGAAAATGTTTCTACTTACTTGCAAAACTGAATTCTTCTTTTTCATTTCTCCCTCCATTTGCAGCTTTTTTATTTTTTTAACTCTCCCTTTTCCCACTTCCCAGCAGCCCTTTTCGAGAGGTGAATTATGTAAACTTAATATTTTATATGTCTTCCTCATTCTCTAGTCAAAACAAATATATTCATTGTTAAGTATTGGTATTAAAAAAACATGGTGAGATAACATTGGTATAGGTATACCTGAAGTCTGAAATCACTTAAATAACTAATAAATGAAGGATATTCACAGTGAACATTATATTAAGTTATAATTTTAGCATGATTAGACAATTAGCAATGTGCAAAAGATAATACTCCCCAAATCTTTCAAAGGGCTCCAACTCATCATTACATAATATTCACATGGGCAAGTGAATATTAGAGAAATTGTTTGAATTCATAAAGAAAGAGCAGCTAAGTTTTTCAACTTTAATATCTCTGAAGAAGATATGAAGAAATATTAAGAAATGCCCATTCAATCAAATTTTGCTAATTTGGGCAAAATTTGATTGAATTGATCTCATAATGCAGAGATAAAAGGGATTTTTCATATTCACATACAAAAGTCAGGAGTTCTTAGCAATCTGAAAGCGCTTAAACCCTGAAATAAAACTGGTCCATATTGGTTAAATGCATAGGCTTTTGCCTCTAGACTGCAAGGGTCGACTTCCAGCTTCCCTGCGAGCTATGTGTACAGGGGAAGGTAACCTAACCTCTCTCTTTCCTCACCTTTAAAGGGAGAATAATAGTCCCTACCTGAAATTAACTCAGACATTTGAACTACTTAGAATAGTACCTGGCACACTGCAAGCGCTTAATGTATTAGCTATTGTTTGCATTACTTGATAGTGACACTGAATCAAATGAACTAAAACTATTGCTAAATGAAACTGAAAGGAATGGAGGCCATAACCCTCAACCATGCTGCACTTGCCTCTGTATTTCTGCTGCACGCACACTACCAGGTGAGCACGCTGCAATCGATGGCACACTAGCTGCTCCTTGGCCAGTTGTTTTATCTCAGCAGTGCACACAGAGGAGGACAGTAGTGGTGGACAGGGCTCGCTTAACTTCTCCATGCTATTCGCAATGATCCCTTCAGAAAGACAGACCCAATGACCATATCATTTTCTGCCTTCTTTGGGCTGCTTAACTCTAATCTGTGCCTTTGGCTGTTCTCACTCCCACCTTCCAGCTTAGTCCTAGATTCAAGTCTTTTTAACTCTCGCCCTGAAAAGCATAATAATCAGTACTGACTGGTTTCTTAGCTCATGGAATTAAATCATTGCCACCTCATCTGTTTTCTTAAAATAGCAATTATTTCTCTCCTTCTCAGCACCGTTTCTCAGTTAATTTGATTCATTATCACCCTATCCATTTACTTAAGATGGAAAACTGTTTTCTTCCTTTTTTCTTCTTCTTTTCCAGTCCTAAATAGAACTCAATTGACTGTAAAAGAATTGTTTCTTTCTTTCTTCTATTTCTCCTAAAATTTGATATAGTCTGAAGCATCTTCAGATGTATTGAGTGCAGCTGACCAGGAGAAAGCCCCTTTCTTTGGCCCAGCTCCAAACACAACCAAAAACATGCACCAGGTATACTGAACTTCCCTTTTGAGACAGGGCATTTTTCTGTAGGAGGATGTCCTGGGAGGCACAGCTGGCACCTTTGAAACCTACTTTCCATTGATCTGACAAACACTCTTGCTTTTTTATTTTTTAAAGACTAGTCAAGTGCACTAGTGAGAAGGGAGGAAAGAGCAGAACAAGGAGTTCGATGTATGGCTCACTGTGAGAAATCAATTGACACAACTCATTTTCTTCGGACCGGCCAAACGCTCTTGCTTTCTTATGATTAGTATTATAAACCAGATCAAAAAATACAACTTTAAAGCAGCCTGAGCGACATAATGAGACCCCATCTCTACAAAAAATGGGAAACTCAGCTAGGCATGGTAGTGCACACCTGTAGTTCCAGTTACTTGAAAGCATGAGGGAGAAGGTTTGCTTCAGCCGAGAGATTTGAGGTTGCAGTGAACTATATGACACCAGTGCACCCAGGCAACCGAACAAGACCCTGCCTCAAAAAAAAAAAAACACTGCAATTTCCTATGTAAAACTAAAACTTCCCCCAAATGGCTTTCAAACTATTTCTATTCTGTTTTGAAATAGCCCCCTCACTTACTCACTAGATCCTATCTTCTCTTACCCAATAAAGCAGTGGTTCTCAACCTTCCTAATGCCATGACCCTTTCATACAGTTCCTGTGGGTCACGACCCACAGGTTGAGAACCACTGCAATAAAGGATATGCCCCTTAAGTTCCTGCTCCCTATCCCACAGTATCCATTTTTCATCCTCCAGTAAATCATTTCCATCAGCCTACAGGATGCTATTATTTATGCCATCTTTAATAAAATGAAGAAAAAACTCTTTTTGATCTACCCTCCCTTCTGTATGTTGTCTAATTATTTTATAGCTAAACTTCTTTTTTTTTTTTTTTGCAGTTTTTGGCCAGGGCTGCTGGGTTGGAACCTACCACCTCTGGTATATGGGGCCAGTGCTCTACTTCTCTGAGCCATAGGCACTGCCCATATAGCTAAACTTCTTAATAGTCGTCTGTAAATTCTGTCTCCAGGTTTTTCCTTTTACCACTCTTTCTTGAACCTAATCCAATAAGCCTCTTGCCCACGTGATTCCACCAACACTGTTCTTATCAAGGCCACCAAGTGCCCTTTATGTTGATCATTCCGACATTCAGTTGTCAGTTCCTATCTGACCAGCAGCATTTTACGGCATCAGTCTTCTTCCTTCTTGATGTACTCTCTACTCTTGCTTTCCAGGATATCACACTGTCTTGGTTTTCCTCCTACATCCCTGGCTATTTCTTAGTATCTGGCTGACCTGGTCTCTTCTTTCTAACCTCTTGATGTTGGAGTAGCAGGGCTTGGTGCTAGGCCCTCTCTTCTCTCCCCACCCTCACTTGCTTGATAACCTCCTCTGTTCCCTGGGCTGTAAATGCACCTCTAACCTGACAACCCCTAAACGTGTCTCCCAGCTCAGACCTCTTTCTCTTGAGAGAGGTCTTACAGAATGTTCATTTTCATGGCAACTTCATCCTTCCATCTGCTCAGGTCAAAAATCCTAGAGTTAGCTATGAATCCTCTTTCTTACACACACACATCTCACATCCAATCTGTCTGGGCTCCCCCTTCAAATAAATGCAGAATCTGACCACTCAGCACCTCCTTAGTTACTACCCTGTTCCGAACCACTGTCCACTCTCACCTGAACTAACCCAATAACCTGGATCCCTATCTCACTTCCCCTGGCTTAATCCCCATAGTCTATTCTCAAAACAGCAGCCTGAGTAAGCTTGAAAAATGTAAGACAGCTCATGTCATTTGTCTGTTCAAAAACCTCCAATAACTTCCCAGTGCCTGCAGAGTGAAAGCCAAAACTCTTCCAACAACAGGCTCAACATTGCATGAGGCAGAGTGGTGGTAACAGTGTAGTGTGCCAACCCCCGCAGAGGGTAGGGTGATGTCAGCAGAAGCAGGAGCCAAAGCAGAAGGTCAGGCAAGGGAGGAGGACAAAGCAGCAGGGCCAGCAGAAGCAGCATAGGGCGGGGTGACAACATGAGGCCAGCAGCAGCCCGTGTAGAGAGGCCCGGCGGGATCTCTAGGGGAAGCAGCAGCAGAAGCAGAAGCCTGGGGGAGCAGGAGAGGGGGTCTGCAGCTAGACCAGGCATGACAGGCAGAGAACATAAGCAATAGCTGCTGTTCATACAGTGGCTTGAGTGAGACTGTGATGCCATTGTAAGCAGCAGCCTGGATGGTATCCAAATGGTGGCCCTGAGCCCGGGGGAGCCCAAAGCAAAGGAATGTCACACACAGTGGCTTCTCTCAATTTGTGATACTATGTGACAACCTCTAAAGAAAATCCAGATATGTGTCCAAAGGGGAGAACCTTGAAAGAGGTCTAAGGTTTTACAATTATGTGCAAAAAGAGCTTTTGAACCAATGGAATTTCAAGCCTAAATATTAGGGTGACTTTATTTATACCCACAAGCCAGACAGTCCAAGGAACATTCAGAATTACCTACTTGTTTATGACTGTCCTACAAGAAACTATATCTCTCATTCAATAGCAAGGTTGACATTTCTAAAAAACAAACACAGAGGCTAATCCTGTGGGTGAGTGAATTACAAGACAATTTGGATTTACAATCCCACAAGGTCTCTTTGTTCAAGTAGAACATTGATTGGGTAATGGGACTTTGAAAACTGGTAGAGAACTCTACGGAAAGATTTGAATGACGTACGGTCCTTGACCTCTATATTCTGCCCAATCTTCTTTGCTTGCTCTTGTTCCCTACCTGAGAAGGCCAGTCTTCTTTTGCCTGAAGAAACTCTCCCTCCACCATCTCTCAGTGTTGCTAGACCTGTAACCAGACTTAAATCAAAGCAGGTCTCAGGAGGTGAGTTATAAAGTGTGACCTCTGAGAAGGAACTAAACACACCAATAGAAGAGCGAGATCTTGCCAATTTTGATTGACTAAGATGTGTGGACAATGTTTGGGATTCTCAGAGCGCTGGATCAGGGTGAGAATGTAAAGCAGGATGAGGCCAAATTTACTGATATGGGTGCAGGAAGCAAAGATTCTGAAATTGATGTTAGTTCTAGAAACTGCAAGTGGTTTTAATTCTCTGCTTAATTGTTCACTGGAACCTAGAACCAAAGGATAATAGGTTCCTGGGGTGGCAAGGACCCAGGGCACTATTTAATCACCAAAGACGAGGTGGGTGTGGTTAACATAATGGGTGGCAAAGCCAAAGTAATAATCAGAAAGGGTTTACCTGCCGAGACCTTTGGTGTTGGCTAATTGCTCATGGAGTCTTGCATCTGATTAGTTGGGCAGTCTATTGAAATGTCACTTTAATAGTGTAGTCACTTTATGTTATTTGCATGTAGCACTATTTGAATAAGTAAGAAAGCTCTAGGCTTGATGAGAAGTCTGACTTAAATCACACAATAGATTGAAGTCTTGGCCTCTACCCAATTCCCAGACTTGAGCCAATTCACAAACGTAGAGTCCTTTGAATAAAGGGGAGGGCAGGTTTGAAAGGAAGAATTCCGATACATAGCCAAAAATTTATACCATAAATATTCTTCCTAACCTTCCCCAAAGAGACCTAAAGTCATTTACCAAGGTGATATGCTTTGGAGAAGGTGGAATAACTGAACTTTGTGGCGATTACAGAATATTAGCTCTAAACTGGCACTAATTCCTAGAGGACCAAAGCACCACTGTGGTCCACCAGCCAGAGTAAGTAAGGGCTTATGAAGGTCAGGTGATTATTATGGTTTTGGCCTTGGTCTGATTTACAGCAATCCCAGTAGGTTCTTGAACTCACAAACTCACATTATGGTTATTTCTCCGGTTCTGGTATTCACAGTTGGAATAGACATACTCAGCTGTTAGCGGTAGCCCCATTGGTTTCCTGTCTCTTAGAGTATACGTTATGACAATAGAAAAGCCCAAAGAGGGGCAGGCATGAGCCACCTTGCCTGCCTGGTGTAATCCTAGCATTCTGGGAGGCCAAGGCAGGAGGATCACTTGAGGTCAGGAGTTCCAGACAAGCCTGAGCAAAAATGAAACCCAATCTTTGCTGAAAACAAAAATTAGCTGGGTATGATGGTGCACATCTGTAGTACCAGCTACTCAAGAGGGTGAGGCCAGAGGATCACTTGAGCCCAGGAGTTTGAGATTGCTGTGAGCTAGGCCGAGGCCATGGCACTCCTATCTGGGCAACAGAGTGAGACTCTGTCATAAAAAAAAAAAAAAAAGCCAAAAGGAAAGTTACCACAGCTGCCTCTACTTATCAAATAAATGCTCACTGGTTTGCTTCCCTGAGCAAACTCTGATACAATTACTAATTCAGACTATGTTAAAGGTTACTAACCTGATTCTAGCTATATTTATAGTAGTCAGGAAGAAATAAAAAATAAAGAAGACTGATCACTTGGTCAGTTCAGCATCTAGCCAATCCAGAAGGGATAGCATCACATTAATATACAGGGGATTTTAAAAGATTACATTGAGGCTCGGTGCCCATTGCTCAGTGAGTAGGGCACTGGCCACATACACCAAAGCAAGCTGGTTTGAGCCCAGCCTGGGCCTGCTAAACAATAATGACAACTGCAACCAAAAATTAGCTGGGTGTTGTGGAGGGCGCCTGTAGCCCCATCTACTCGGGAGGCTGAGGCAAGAGAATCACTTAAACCCAAGAGTTGGAGGTTGCTACCATGGGTGACATAGTGAAACCTTGTCTCAAAAAAAAAAAAAAGGTTATTTTGAAAAATGTGGTTTTATAAAGAAGTAGGACTTTATAGCTGTGCAATCTATCTTCTATATTTAGTAAATCATGGCTCAAACTCAGGTTGAGTGCATTTGTTTTATAACATTAAAATTACACATTCATTTATAGAATTTAATTTTACTTTGAACTGATATGTCAGTATCCTTTGGCAACATTTCTTACCAAGTGTAAAAGTGAAATCTGTTTATTTGGGTTATTTAAGACCAGTGGCTTTCTAATATGGGGCAATTCAGCAATTTCCAGAATTCTAGAATTGAAGGTGATATAAATAAGTTTGGAAAAGGAAATTTTAGGATTAATAATAGTAACCAGGATTTTACTGGTATATTAAACATGTGAATGAGTGGGGCTTTTGGTAGGGTACATAACTACCTTCATGACTAATAATCACATTAGACATGTCTTTCAGTGTCTGCCAACCTACAGCAAGAACCTGTCCCACAGATTATAGACCTAGATCAATCTGATCCTTTACAGCTTTTTAGTTCCCATGAAGTCCATTGGCATTTTGGCCTCAGTCTTTGGCTTCTATGAGACACATCATTTATTTGAGTTATTTAAAGGCTTTGTTCCCTGTAATAAAAGACACTTGCCTCTAAAAGCAATTAAAAATATCTCAATTTTTCTAGAATGCAAACATTAGCAGTCTTAGTTCCTCACCCTCTTTTAGGGCAAACGAGATCAAGCAATGAAGTTCACGAACTCATCCTTAAAAAAGTGCTTGAAGGGTGGACTAGGTGCTGGTGTCATTGCATGGCTTGAAAGATGACCACAGTCATATTCAGTAATGAGGTATGTAGCACTTTTTCCAGGATGAGTTTGTGAACTGAATTGTCCAACCTCATATATCTTTATCATAGATTGAATGCTTGTGTTCTCCCAGAATGTATGTCTTGAGGCCATAATCTCCAGTGTGGCTGTATTTGGTTAGGGACCTCTAAGGAAGTGGTGGAGGTTAAATGATCATAAGTATGACCTTATAAGAAGAGATGCCAGGGAGCCTGCTAGCTTGCTGTCTTGTGCACCTGGCACTAAGGAGGGTCATGTGAGGATACTTTGAGGTCTTCTACAAGCCAGCAATAGCTTCCTCACTAGAAACCATATCAGCTAGAACCTTGATCTTGGACTTCTATATTTCAGACTTCTGAGAAAATAAATTTCTGCTGCTTAACCATCCAGTCTGTGGTATTTTGGTATGGCAGCCCAGGCAGACAAATACAATCCTGTTAGAAATATATCCTGAAGTTTTTGATTTCCTGAATGCTAAAGTCTATGCGGAACAAATCAACATATAATTATAGAGAGAAGCAGTCTTTCATTCCTTTTTAAAAAGATCATATAGAATTATAATTACCTTTTCTAAATCAGACTGTGAAACAAGTCATGAAATGGTGCAAAGCAAAGAAGGACATCTACATCATGTAATACTCTCAAATTATTGTGATTGGCCCCCCAAATATTTTTCTTTCTTTGAATATTTACTAATAATTAAAACCCTAGGCTTGGCGCCTGTGGCTCAACAGGCTAAGGTGCCAGCCACATACACCTGAGCTGGCGGGTTCAAATTCAGCCTGGGCCTGCCAAACAACAATGACGGCTGCAACCAAAAAATGGCCAGGCGTTGTGGTGGGCACCTGTAGTCCCAGCTACTTGGGAGGCGGAGGCAAGAGACTCGCTTGAGCCCAGGAATTGGAGGCTGCTGTGAGCCGTGATGCCATGGCACTCTATCCAGGGTGACAGCTTGAGGCTCTGTCTCAAAAAAAATAAATAAATAAAATAATTAATACCCTATACAACTTCCCCCATTTCCCATAATTTGATTTACTCTATAATTTTTTTTTTTTTTTTAGAGCAGAGTCTCACTTTGTCGCCCTCAGTAGAGTGTTCTAGCGTCACACCTCACTGCAACCTCCAGCTTAGGCGATTCTTTTGCCTCAGCCTCCCGAGTAGCTGGGACTACAGGCGCCCACCACAACGCCTGGCTATTTTTTGTTGTTGTTGCAGTTTGGTGGGGGCCAGGTTTGAACCCACCACCTTCGGTATATGGGGCCAGCATCCTGCTCACTGAGCCACAGGCACTGCCCCTGTTTTTTTGTTTTTTTGTTTTTGAGACAAAGTCTCCTTATGTCACCCTCGGTAGAGTGCTGTGGTGTCATAGCTCACAGCAACCTCAAAAACTTGGGCTTACAAGCTGAAAAAAACAGTGAGGGACTCTATTCCATTCACAGTAGTGCCAAAGAAGATGAAATATTTGGGAGTTTTCCTAACAAAGGACATGAGACATCTCTATAAAGAGAACTATGAAACTTTTAGAAAAGAAATAGCTGAAGATGTTAACAAATGAAAAAACATACCATGCTCATGGCTGGGAAGAATCAACATTGTTAAAATGTCCATATTACCCAAAGCAATATACAATTTTAATGCAATTCCTATTAAAGCTCCATTATCATACTTTAAAGATCTTGAAACAAAATACTTCATTTTATATGGAATCAGAAAAAAACCTCGAATAGCCAAGACATTACTCAGAAATAAAAACAAAGCAGGAGGAATCATGCTACAAGACCTCAGACTATACTCTAAATCAAGGGTCCTCAAACTATGGCCCGCGGGCCACATGTGGCCCTCCGAGAACGTTTATCCGGCCCGCCGGGTGTTTTTGCCTCCACTGCCTGTCCTGTTTAGCAGTGGACTCATCCTGGGCCGGCAAAATCTGTTAGCGGAAAAACCATTGGTTGCATTCCCAAATAAAAAATGTGTGGATTCACTGGAAAAGTTGCAAAAGGAGTTCCAATTTAGATTTTAAGAGCTTCATCTCCATGAACAGGACATACAGCTTTTCCATAACCCATTTTCCATTGACATTGAAAATGTGGAGGTCAGTCCCTGAAGTCACTGCCCAGGCCTCCGGCACCGCCTCAGGCCAGAGTCTCCTGCAGGTGGGAGCCAGGCGCTGCAGGGTGCGGCAGGGGCTGCCAAGTGCTCCTGCGGCTCTGGCTTTCCGGCTTCTCCATGGGGCAGGCCGGCAGCACCCCGATGCTCTAAGAACGTTTCCACTGTTATTTGGAGGACACATGCATTGGGATTCAGAATTCCTGGAGAATTGCCTCTGTGAGAAGCTGGAAGTTTTTCTTTAAATTCTGTCTCTGTGTTTTCCAAAGAAACATCAAGAAACCATGAACAACCTTAGTAATGAAAAGTTTGACTGCCACTTGCTTGAAGGTTTTACTGCCAAGGACATTCTGGACCAAAAAATCAATGAAGTTTCCTCTTCTGATGATAAGGATGCCTTCTATGTAGCAGACCTCAGAGATGTTCTGAAGAAACACCGAAGATGGCTAAAAGCTCTTCCTCATGTCACTCCCCTTTTATGCAGTCAAATGTAATGACAGTAGAGCCATTGTGAAGACCCTCGCTGCCATTGGAACAGGATTTGACTGTGCTAGCAAGACTGAAATACAATTGGTGCAAAGTCTCAGTCTGCCTCCAGAGAGGATTATCTATGCAAATCCTTGTAAACAAGTGTCTCAAATTAAATGTGCTGCCAATAATGGGGTCCAGATGATGAGTTTTGACAGGGAAGTCAAGTTCATGAAAGTTGCCAGAACACATCCAAAGACCAAGTTGGTTTTGAGGATTGCCACTGATGATTCCAAAGCAGTCCATTGACTCAGTGTTAAATTTGGTGCCACCCTCAAAACCAGAACACTTCTTTTGGAACGGGCAAAAGAGCTAAATATTGGTGTCAGCTTCCACATAGTAAGTGGCTGTACTGATCCTGAGAGCTTCATGCAGGCAATCTCTGATGCCCGCTGTGTGTTTGACATGGGAGCTGAGGTTGGTTTCAGCATATACCTCCTTGGTGTTGGTGGTGGCTTTCCTGAATCTGAGGATGTGAAGCTTAGATTTGAAGAGATCACTGGTGTGATCAACCCAGCATTGGACAAGTACTTGCCCTCAGACTCTGGACTGAGAATCATAGCTGAGCCAGGCAGATATTATGTTGCATCGGCTTTCACACTTGCAGTTAATATCATTGCTAAAAAAAATTGTATTAAAGGAACAGATAGGCTCTGATGATGAAGATGAGTCCAGTGAACAAACCTTAATGTATTGTATCAGTGATGGAGTATATGGATCGTTTAATTGCATCCTTTATGATCATGCTCATGTAAAGCCTCTTCTGCAAAAGAGACCTAAACCAGATGAGAAGTATTATTCATCCAGCATATGGGGACCAACATGTAATGGCCTTGATTGGATAGTTGAGCGCTGTGACCTGCCAGAAGTGCATGTGGGCATCTTTGAAAATATGGGTGCTTACACTGTAGCTGCTGCTTCTACTTTCAATGGATTCCAGAGGCCAACAATCTACTATGTGATGTCAGGAC